>JBBMJM010120715.1:0-14185 GCA_037832705.1 Centriscus cristatus
GCGGGGGGTGGGGGGCTCTGATGACAATTTATATCTGTAGTAGCCACAATTATGCCCCTTCTTTATAGTGAGTTTAAACAAGTGACTGTTCTTTCATGCATGTAAGAATACAAATTCATTTCAAAATTACTGCAGTGCTTTGGATAATTTTGTGACTCTCTTGTGACTGTTGTGTGACTCTTTGTGTCTCTTAGAAGTATGGGCTAGCAAAATAAGTCTTCTGAGTTATGTATTTACATTTAATAGTATGTTTTTCCATGCAAATTTACTTGTCGCTTCTCAAACAAGCATCATGCTTCAACAACGTCCTACCAACTGAGAAATTATATAACATATACAACAGTTATATAATAGTATCAATTTGTACATTGAACGTTCACACGTTCAAACCCGCCTTCCTCCTATGTGATTGGCCAGTGGGCACGCGGTCGGTGATCTCACTGCTCATTGGCTGATACAGCTGTCACTCAAACACACAAGGGGCGAGTGGTAGTTCGTTGACCGGCGGAGCTGCTCGCTCTCCGGTTCACATCCGCTGGTGCTAATGGGATACTCGCGTAGCGTAAAGAAGTAGGAGTGAGGTCGTCGTTTGTGTCACAATGGTGTCGAGAAAACGACTAAAATGGGGCCTTTTGTAGCGTGGCTTTTTATGTCGCCGGTGCCTTGTAGTAAGTTAGCATATGATTAGCTAACCGCGTTTGCTAAGTCTTCCGTTTCAGTACCTTTGTTTTATCCTTCCTCCTTTTGGGAAGAATGGTTCTGAGCATTGTTGTCTTGCTTAGATTTTATTTGGCACTGACATGAAGAAGTTAAGCATCTTTCAGAGGTGGGTAAAGTAAATGTATCAACGCGGTTATGTTACATTATACCACCAAATCATTATTATTGTTGTCATTTTCCTCATTTGCTAAATCGTGTGTTACGCGGCTTGGGAAATGACGTGGAAATAAGGTATTAAATTTAAGCTTTGTTTGGTTGTACATAATATGTTATTGTTACATACTCTGGGATCAGAGCACACTGGGGTTTCCAGTGTTATATATCAGCATTTTCTTCTGTATTTACATTCCTGACAAAGGAGGTGATGGGGAGAGTGTGTCCAGCCAATTGTTGATCTGGTGATTGTGTGTTTCAGGTTCATGAACAGAAGGGCCTCTGCTCACTGCCGCTACCAGCCTACCTGCTATGAGCATGCTGCAAACTGCTACACTCATGCAGTAAGTGATCGCACATTGTTGTCAGTCATGGCAGAAAATTGTACTAGGTGTGGCTGAATACATTACAGATACATTACACATTTGACTGCTACAGTAAAAACTAGAAAAACACCCACTGTTGGCATGGCGAACACACCCTGAGTGTGAAACTATATATTGTTTATATGAATTGAGTCAGAGGAAGTAGCAGGAGATGGATAGATAGATACTTTGATGATCTCCCAAGAGAAACTCATACCAAGAGAGATTAATATTTTTGAATGACATACTTTGTGGAGTGTCCCCATCAGGTCCACGGGCCACAGGTTGACAAATCTCTTCCAGGCCAATGGTGTCGTGTTTGGATGTGGGAAAAAAGGAATAATGTTCGTAGTTGGACTAGTTGGATAAACAATGTTTGTTTCATACAGAGATGTAATGACATGGCTCTTTGTGAAAAGATCAGAAGCTTTGTGAGTGATACAGACAGAATGCAGGGAGAAGTATCTGTACCTTCATGCTCCCAAACTGAATCTGTGGATCGCTAGACGCTCCAGTTGGTGATGATTCAGTTGTAGCCCAACAAACACAGGAGAAACGTCTGAACATAATAGTACTCACAGGGTGGGAAGGGAGACAGAAGCTGGTCTGATTATTATTCTTTTTTTTTTCCTTTTTCCAACAGTTCCTCATTGCCCCATCCTTTGTGGGCATGGCGCTGTTGTACCGCCTCTCAGACAACCGCCTGGAGAGGATCACAGCCTGGGTGTATGGGATGGGCCTGTGTGCCCTGTTCCTCATCTCCACCGTGTTTCATATCATCACCTGGAAGAAGAGTCACATGAAGTGAGGAGAAGCATGACGACCACGCCCGCAGCAGACTTTGGGACTTGTCTCAACATGTGATGTTTGTTTCAGGAGTGTGGAACACTGTTTTCACATGTGTGACAGAGTGGTCATCTATTTCTTCATCGCTGCCTCCTACACACCGTGGTGAGTGTTCCACCGTCTCATGTAGCCTCACAAGCGGAGACACAACACCAGCTAATGTTCTGTGTCCCCTTCAGGTTGACCCTGCGTGAACTTGGCCCTCTTGCATCACACATGCGCTGGTTTGTGTGGTTGATGGCTGCTGCTGGAACTATTTATGTTTTCAACTATCATGAGAGGTGAGTGCACTTATGATCTGGTCATGGATTGGTGTGATGTGCATGCGTGATACTGGGTCAGGATCAGGTATAGGTGTATTAAGAAGCTCAGTTGTTTGGGACCCTGTTGTACAGAACCCACTTATAAATGCCAATAGAGTCATTCACACAACCAAACTAGAAAAGCACTCATAGAGCTCACACCTCCACCAATCATCAAAACATGCCACTTGTCAAATAGTTGTTAAAACTAGCAAATTAGCAACCTTGTTTCACAAATCATGACCTCTGAGCTCTATTTTTTTTTTCTTTTTGTTCCTCATTTTCATGTTTGTTTCAATGGTAAAACAAAAACCAACCCTCCGTCCCTGGGTGGGCTCCAACCCCTGAACTTTGGGTAACTTTGTAAACTCATTGTGTTCTTTTACAGGTACAAACTAGTAGAGCTGGCCTTCTATTTGACAATGGGTTTCTTTCCGGCGTTAGTCGTGACGTCGATGGTAATGGCTTTGTTTATCTGTATATTTAGTGATTGCTCTATCCGTTTATAATCCGACGATTTCATCTGCAGAGCAACACGGAGGGGCTTCACGAGCTGGCCTGTGGAGGGCTCATCTACTGCCTGGGCGTGTTCTTCTTCAAGAGTGACGGCGTCATCCCCTTTGCTCATGCCATTTGGCACGTGTTCGTGGCGCTAGCTGCTGCCATTCATTACTACGCCATCTGGAAATACCTCTACAAGAATCCCAGCGACCAAACCCTGCTTGACTCGTGACCGTGACCAGACCTTTGACGATGATGCTCCCGCCACCTCGCGCATCTTCTCTACGCCCTCAAACTGCTCTCTGAAGCTACAGCCATAGCTGAAAAGTTTACGAAAATTCTGACAGTGAAATGTTTACTGTTTTCTAATATGGAAGGGAATTCGTTTTTACACATGACCTGGGCACAATCACACCATTTGCTAGCGGTTTGAAGCTGTTGGTCATTTCAGATTGATTCCGTTTTGATTTGAAAACTGCTAATGATCAACATCTCGTTTTATGTTTAAAAATGTTTTCTACAGAACTTTTAATGAAAAGAAACCAAAGGTCCCACATGTCAAATATAATCGATTTTGCCAAAGCAAAGTAGTTTGAGATTGTCAGAATCAGTGCTAAGTAATCACTAGTTGATGTCGCCTATACAAAGTCAGTGCTCATCAGCGCCTCCCAATGGAATTTTGTTTTCTTACTTTCCTGATTTCCCCTGCGTCTCTCACTTTCATGTGAACTAAGAAACTCCCCAATAAGTTGGTGAGGTTGACTGATTCAAACCGGCCTTGTGGTCTTTTCTTTGTACTGAAATCGTTTCCAGCCCTCGTCATTAATGCTCAGGTCACGTGTGTTTTGTTTTTTTCGTCCTCAGTTTTCAGAGATGGACTAGTTCCTCTCTGTTTAGCACTTGCTGCTCATGGGTTGGTGTCATAGCATTTCAGGCCATTAGAACGACACAGTGGCATTTTAAGAATGAGCCAAATAATGAGAAGCAGTTCAGGCAGTATGATGAAAGAGCTTTCCGCTAACTGAGTTAATGTGAGCAGTAGTGTGTTTGTGTGCGTGCGTGCATGACCTGTGGTCTGCAGTCCGCCGTTGCGCTTCTGACATCTTTTGCTCACATGGTTTTTCATTTGCACCACGATTGACTATTTTCACATGAGTCTGGTCAGAAAGAAAACCTCATGTTGTGCTTTTCTAAAGTGGCTCAACGGCTCCTTTCATCTTAGTGACGTGTGCATTTGAACGAGTGATATTTTTTAATAACCACTGTTTTGTAATGTTTGTCTTTCATGATCCTCGCCTTCGCAGGGAAAAAATTGCTTTGCGTCTGTTCCGTTGGCTGTTAATGGTGCTGCATACACATGAATTCTCCTTTACTGTACTTTACCTTTCTAATGTGACAATAAAAAATGATAAAGGGGAGAGACTCGTGACTCTTGTGCATTTCAGTGGAGACTCATATAGCTGGGAGATGCAAAAATGTAGCTGCAATATACAATACAAAAGAATCCCCTCATCCCCCAAACGAGCAATGGTGCATCACTAGAGGTGAGACATCATAAAGTGGCAGTGAAGTATGTGGGGTGAGTGAAAATATGTATTTGCACAGGCTCTTTTTAAATTACGGCGCATTGCTTACATTATATTAATAGAAATTACAAACAAATGTTATCTTTAAATGTCAATACTCGATTCGACCCAGAAAGCGAGTACATGAGCACCCCTCCACACACACACACACCTGTTGTGCATCAATAGCGGATCTGTGTACCTGTGCGACACTGTGTGCTGCTTTACGGTAGTCACCGGTCGTGCGCTTGCGCGGAGCGATCTAATACGCATCAGGTTCCGGGAACAGATTGGGTACCGAAACGGGTTTTAAACACGGGGAGAAATGCCTGATAGCAACTTCTACAATGCTCTCCGACAGTATCTTCAAACCCGGAAAACGTCATTCACGAGGCAGGAACGACAGAAACTGATCCGGATGGCGGGAAACTTCACGGTCAGAGGTAATGAACTAGCTTGTGATGCTAGCAAACGCAGCAAATAGTAGAGGAACCATAAAGGGTTTCATTAATCACTCACCGAGATAGAAATACATCCATAAGCACAACGAACTTACCAGTTAGTGCTAGGTAAACACCCCGGTAGTAGTACTGGTCTCCCAAAGGTTGCTTTATTTTTATTTCTACAACTTTTACTTTTAACTATTCTGAAACTACTCACCGACTGACGAAGACCAGAAAGATGCAACATTAAGGTCTCTGCGTTGATTCTCTGTTTTCTTCAGAGTCCAGTTTTTTTTTTTATCGTTCAAAAAAAAAGGCCCATCAGACTGCTTTGGTTCGATGAGCCCCATCGAACCCTCGAACCCTCTGACGCTCTGCTTCCGGTCGATGTCATCCCGAACACAGCCGGAAAGTCAACACCAAAAACCCAGGGCAACCTTTTGTCACGATGGAACCTTTTATGGAACCTTTTAAATATATTTTATTTTATTCATTGATGTAGTTTTACACTTTTAGAACATTTTAGTATATTTGGAATATTATAATAATAAAATTATATCTTCACCTGACTGAATGTTTTCGATTTTTTTTTCTCTTTTAATATTTCATACCTCATGAATAGTTTGTTCTTAAAATACACCGCCAAGACTAGTACATAATTGTACATACATACATATGTTTTACATATTGTCATTTGATCTATTTTTTATTCCCTGTTTCTTCATCTAATTTTATGTTTATACCTCTATCCAACGTTTTATTGTGTTTTATGTAAAGTCAGTGACTATGAAAAGGCTTCCTTCTTTGTCTTCTTAATTTCTTTTAATTTTAAATTTATTTTCATTGAATTTTTAAATTTATTTTTATTCACATTTCTTCTCCTTTATAGGTTTTATCTGGTGGTTCCTCACACCATCATCATAACATTTCCTTAGGTCCTTGTTTTTAATTATTCTCGCTTAGTGGGCTTCCATGTTTTCAGTTTGTCTGTTTTTAAATAAAACTGCTTCCTATTTTCTTGTATACATAAATTGTGAATCTTTTTTTTTGTTGTCTGCCCAAACAGGCAATGAATTATTCTATACCGGCCCAAGAAGGCAGTACATGAGGCTGGTGGTGCCGTCTGAAGAGCAACAGCGGGACGTTCTGGAGGCATGTCACTACAACCCTGTCACAGGCAACCACAACGGGATGAGGAGCACCAGAGACCGAGTGATTGCCGGCTATTACTGGGCCACTATCAACAAAGACGTCGCAGATTGGGTAAAGCATGTTGCTTAGGTCTGAAGTGAACATCATTCCTCCCTTAATCAAGTTCCATGTCTCCTTTTGAAACATCAGCTCAAATCTTGTCACCGCTGTCAACAGAACAACACCGTCAAGTCACCAGCTCCGCACCCGCTCAAGGTATTTGTACTGTTGCAGAAGCATTTGCGATGGAAAGACTTCTGCAATGTGACGCACCACTTGCTAACGTCTCCACAGGTGAAAGGGGCTTGGGAGGTGGTGCGCATGGACCTGATTGGCCCTCTGAAAGCAACGGCGAGACAGAACCAATATGTGCTCACCATGACTGATCTTTACAGCAACTGGGTTGCTGCAGAGGCTTTGCAAACCAACGCTGCAAGTGAGGTGTCAGCCGCCATTATCTCCAGGCTCTACTTGTTTGGGATGGTCCGCAAAATAATTTCAGACCAAGGCAGAGACTTTGTGACTGAGGTGTGTGTTAAAGAACCCCTTTTAAAATCTACCCCATGTACGATTCATAATATGTCACGTAATGTCAATGAGACGGGGTTAGCTGTAGCTAACATTTAGCATGGAGCTAAATAGAAGAAAGAGTAAACATTACTAGCACACATACCAAATCTATTTACGCCGTGTCATCATCATCTTGTCCACGGACTTGTGCTCTGGGCTCACACATGTGACCTCAATAGTCCAGGGTCACTGCGTTCACACCGGACTGGAAAAAAACACTACAGGCTGTTCACGCCGACTGATTTCTATGATGTCGTACTCACAGCTCAACAGCAGAATCTTCAAGACGCTGAACATCAAGCGTGCGGTATCCGGTGGACACCATACCCAAACCATCGACCACGTGAGTCCGTTACAGAATGATTAGTCAGAGGTTTGACTCACCCAGTGGTAGCAGAGCTCTAAAACCGCCTTCACGCCGTCAGGTGTGTGTCTGTGTGTGTGTGTGCACCTGATTCCCTGTGTGTTTTTAAGGTGAAGGACGCGAGCAGCTACCAAAACGTACAGTGCGTGCTGAGGAAGTACGTCAGTGAAGAGGAAGTGGACTGGGACGTACGTCTGCAGGCGTTTGTCCACACGATCAACACGGCAGAGCAGGTGAGCGCGCACCGGCGCTTTTTCCACACATTATTGTTGGCTGGATGAACTTCCAGATGACATGAGGGATCTGCTGGATACTCTGTGATTTCATCCACATCCTGTGCAAGCACATCTGGAACAGCGTCCATTGAAATAGAATAGATACTAATACTTACACACATAACATAGAGGCACAAATACAAATGAATTAGGTACAAAATAAAAATGTGCTTCATGTATGCGTTGTCATGGACACCATCCTGCTGTTATTTTTTCATCATCTCTCTTTTTCGAACAGAGATCAGCCCAACACAGTCCGTACTATCTGCTCTTCAACCGACACCCCCGTCTTCCCAAGGGGAGCAACAGTTGTCCACCGGAGGAGGCGTTTGACGAGCAGGACCCTGAGGACGACCTCCAGAGCACGCTGGAGGTGAGGACGACACACGTTGGGCAGAGGAACGGTTGCGCTCAGACCAAAGGAAAGTGGCCGTGTTCGGTGGAGGCTGCTGATCAGCTGATCAGCGAGGGCGCCAGGAAACACACTTTTACACCAACTCTCCCGAGCGAGGAGCTGCACAGGACAGCTGATGTCTCACAAGTGACACCCCCCCTTCAGCTCAAAGGTACGATTCCCTCGAAGGAGGACCGTACGCTACTCTTTGCCCTCTAGCTCATACTTTCACCTATTAAAACACCAAAACACAGTTTGAGTCTCTCTCTCCGGCGTGAAGTCAGACGGAGGAGGGGCCACCCCTCCAGATTTAAATCGACCCCCCTCCAGATTTAAATCGCGACTGGAGCACTGAACATCCACTTCCTGTGTCTGCACTGATACAATATCACACCGCAAACCACCTGCTTCCTGTCGTCTAAGGTGATGTAAGCACAGAAACGGAGCAGCGGCCGGCAGCAGCGGCCTTCTTGTTGGACCATCAGTACGCCAGCAGCGGTCCTCTGGGGTCCGAGTGCTCCGAGTGCTCCGGGCCTCCCCACAACAATCAGGTCAGTGCACGTCACCCGCCCTGCTCCTCCGTCGGAGGCTGTGGGGTGCATACGATGACCAAACACTGTCGTTGTCTCTGCTCGTCTCGCCAGTGTGCGTAGCGTGATGGAGCAGCAGAGCGGCGGTGGCGGCTCACGGCGTCACGAGCCTCCTTCGGTGTCTTCATTCCTTCGACTGCGGCCTCATGTCACCTGAGACAACCTGCTGAATAGATGGAGAGGAAAAAAAACAACCAGCATTTCCAAGAGGAAAGAGCACAGACGCCCACCCCCACCTCTTTCCACATGCACTACAACCATGCCCCCACCCCTGTTTTTTTTTTTTTTTTTTGTTTGTTTTGTTTTGGGGGGGTGTTGTTTTTTTGAGAAGGGAGGGGGGGAACTGCGATTGTAATTGCTTTAAACAGAAAAACATGTTATTCGTTCAGTTTTTCAGAGATGTTTGCGTTTTCAGAGCATTGTGGGTTTTTTGGTTGTTGTTTTTTTTTTAACAGACTTCCTGTAATTTGAACACTTCCCGTCAACATGAGTCATAGTGAAAGTGAAAGTGAAAGTGAAACAAACCATACAAATAGAGAAGCTCTGCGTGTTTGCTGCCAGAGGCTGACGTGCCCTGGGGGGGGGATTAGAGTTCCACGAGGACCACAACAAGAGCAAACATGAGTAAGAGAAGGACTTTTCTGTTTCTCTCCACTCTTTTATCTGTTTGTAGTGTCGCCTGCACCGTGTTCAATGATGACATAAGTATTTCAGAAACAAATATCCATCTATTTTCACATTTGCAGGTTATGGTGATATCATGAAAATCCGGCCTGGGGGTGCTTCATGGGCCACAGCCCAGCAGGACAAACTGGGCTACGCAGGTAAAGTACAGGTGAATCAATCAGGTGTGGTCGTGTGTTCCGTGTGTGCGCTGATGCCGTGTCTGATTTCTCCCTGAAGGTGTGCCTGCGTCCCACACCATGGCAGAAACAGATCTGGGCAGGATGAATAACTATAAGTCCATCATCAAAAAGGTGGGAGTCAAATACGGGATTTATCCGTCTCTCATCGCTGGCATCATTTCCAGAGAATCCAGGGCTGGAAACGCACTCGATTCCAGGGGCCGGGGAGACCACGGCAGAGCTTTCGGACTGATGCAGGTTTGAAAGGAAAAACCTTGGATTTACTCATGTTCTCAGACTCAAATTCACATTTTTTTTTTAAATCATTGATAAATAGACATCCACGTTTAAAACACGTTTATACTAAAACTAAAGACAGATGTCAGTTCACTAGCGGTTTGTCAGTTTTGTGTCTTATCCTGTTGATGTGTGTAAGGTGGACGACCACGCTGGCGGACACACTGTCCGTGGTTCATGGAACTCTGAGACACACGTCTGTCAGGGCACAGAGATCTTGATTGGCTTCATCAAGCGGATCAGGGAGAAATTTCCAGACTGGAGCAGAGAGGAGCAGCTCCAAGGTTCGTCCGTGACTCCACAGCTTTCCTCTTCCACTTTGATTTTCCTTCATCAATGATTTGCCTCTGCAGGAGGGATAGCAGCGTACAACATGGGCGATGGCAATGTCACCAGCAAGAACGTGGACGCCCGCACGACTGGAGGAGACTACTCCAATGATGTCGTTGCCAGAGCTCAGTGGTACAAAGACCACGGCTACTAAAGGCTGCCATGCTGCATGTGTCCCTTTGTCAAATCCTGAACTCAATAAACACCATGTGAAGGATGACCTCGTTTCATACCTTTATAACCCGAACTCTCTTAATGTACTGTCACTTTCTGGCATTTATACTCTCAGATTCATTATTTTGATTCATAAACCTGGAGTGGGTGCGTTTCTTCTTTTGGAAAGACCAGAATGGAATCTCTCATGAGGGAGTCTTATGAAAAAGATTTTTGCTTTGACGTGCTTGTTGCATCGTCTTGTCTATGTGCTCCTCCTGCAAGTGGCACATCGGTCGACGTCATTTTCTGCCGCAGCGTCTGTGAGTGAGGGCTGTCAAGGCAGCAGAGGCCAAAGTTCACCTGAAACTGAAAGAGCACACACATTCTGACATTATCAGTAAACTGTCAGTATTTATTTTACTGCTTATTTAAAGTTGTGCTGTACAAGGGTTGTAACAAAATGGCGACAGATGTAGACCAAAGACTGTAGACAATAATAGAAGTGACAGGAATTATTCACCTTAGAAAATACACCTTCACTGACTGTTAGTTGCTTGTACCTGGAAAATGCCTGGCTGTGCGTGCACACCGGAGTTCGTGTAAACCTGCACTTGAATCTATGGAAGCTCATTACAGACAATACTACAAAACAACTGTGTGAGCTGATCTGAGTAAGCATATTAAAAAAAACTTGCAGGAAAAAAAAACATTGAAATGTAATGCACGATATTTTAGTTATTAATAAGATGTTGGCCAACTATCAGGATATAAAGGAATAATTGGAGCTTTTTTTGGAAAACCTGGTGGCCTTAATTTATGAAAATGGAGCATAAAAATGAAATTAAAAACACTCAAGTGAATGTTAATACCAAATATCCTTTAATAAATATAGTGTAATACTTACTAATAATTATAAACATACACCAATGCACCAATAAATTCTTTCTCCCAGTGCAGCACTCGTGCTTAAGTCAGTTTTCTGGATCTCGATTAAACTTCATTTAAATTTGATTTTGGGGCACGAAAGAGTTTTGTCATTAATAAGCTTCCATAGTTCTCCATCTTGCGTCGTCAAATCAGTCCCCTTTTACCATCCTTGTATCACAATGTAAACATTGATTCGCCATGAAAGAGGTAAAACTCAGACATCAAATACTCCATAGTTTGCCGTCACATTCAAGAGGACAATGACAGTAAATATATCTTGTCAGCACGAAGTAGATAATTTCTCTTAGGGGTTGTAATATATAAAAAAAAATACTCTAAACCAACAATCAATGCTGGCTCAATTTTTAATGTCTCACCAATAAATAAATCAAGTAATCGAGACACAAATTAATTTAAATAAATAGATAAATAAATATACTTATATACATTGAGCAGATGACTGACAGCGCCGAAAATGAGCCTTCTTCAAATACAAAGGCAGATTAACAAAAACATGCATGTCTGCGTCTGTACAGTCTGTGTTGGTGGAGTGAGTGGCGGCGAGGCGAGCAGCTGCACTCGGGGCGCTGCGGCGGATGCATTTGGCACAACTTAACACTGGCCCCCGTGGGGCCAGGCCTGTCAGTTGGCAGTCAGCACATCTGAGGACACGCAAGAGGCAAAAGGTCGGGCTCCCCCACTCCCCGTTTAAATCAAGTCAGAGCTATGAATAAAAACAACAACAACAACAACAACAGCAACCACTGGATTCGCAACATCATCGACTTATTCCTCTGTGAAACACAAACTTTGGAGTGCACTTTTTCTTCCAAACCCAGGGTCTGATTCCCTTCCAGCGCCTTCATCGGTTTTAGTTAAAAGCCATGTTAGCTCAACTAAAAAGGAAGAAGAGTCGCAAACCACAAATTGTCGTTTAAGTCGTTGAGCTGAGGCGCTCAGCATGAAATAAATCAATGTCACTAAGTTTCTTTAGTTCTACGTTTATGAATTCACGTGTGGGAATTCTGGTGACCGGTCCATGAAGTGTGTTTATGTTTTTATTCACTTTGTGATCGTTGGAATGTTCATTAATACTTGTGAGTGTTGTGGGCCAGTGATGGCAATGTATCTTTTAACAGCACACCAAAAAAAGGGGGTTAAATTCTCGAGACTTTTGTCAAACTGACTGAATGTACAACATCATTATACAGGTGATGGCAATTCCTGTAAAAATGTTATAAATGAAAACAAATACTTTCAAAACGGCCTTTCATGAAACCTTTTAAAATGTCCAAATTGGTCACACTACTTTTTTTTTTGGCTTTGGAAACACACAAATTCAAATGGAGAAACAGGCCGTTGTGTGTTTTCGAGCAACATTTTAAAAGCAGGTTATTCCAAAACTCAGTCCCCCCTCACTCTTCAGATCCCCTCTGCTTCCAAGTCACCTCAGCCTCAGTCATCCAGGAAACGATTTAGGGGCAAAAGCACTTTATCCTCAGCAGAAACTCTCCTGCGCTCACGTAACGCTGCTTCACTGACTGACCTCGGCTTTAAAAAACACGGTATAAAATAAAACAGGAATGAGTCCGTCAAGCGTGCAAACCTAACACACACACGCACACATAAATAAACAATGTAAACAGCTGACTTTTCCAACGTTCTTCCTTTTCAGATACAGAAATGAAAAAAGACGTATGAGTCCAAGACGCGAACGTGGAGGGAGAAAGAGAGAAGTTCACCAGCTGGCGGTTGCTTTCTGTCTCTGAACGCAAGAACTGTTGATACGTTCGGAGAAAAAAGAAGAAACAGCAGATATATTACACATTGGGATGGAAAAAGAAACATCAGTTCTCCTGGTCTTCAGGACTCGTTTCACCGCCAATTTACAGCGTGTTTGTGTGTGTGTGTGTGTGTGTGTGTGTGTGTGTGTGTGTGTGTGTGTGTGTGTGTGTGTGTAAGCGCGTGAGTTCCACCACATCAGCTTCAACGTCTTGTGTCTCTCCCAAATCCTACACTAACGGATCTGTCCCGTCCTTCAGGATCCGAGCAGCAAAACAATCAAAGCCTTCGGAGAAGATTCTTCCTTTATGATCAGAAACTCGATGTCGGACAAGACGTCACGCCAGGCTTCTCGCTCCAGCATCCTCCTTAGCGAAGCCCTGCCTTCATATGCCGATGAGCGGTCTGCCCGCCGCTGGTCGGTCTACTCAGTGGGGTGTGGAGGAAGACGGGCAGGGGAGGGGGCCAGGTAATGAGGAGCGGTGCAGCACTGAAGCAGCAGTTCGTCTCCGGGCTGGCTTGTGAGAAGTGTGAGGAAGAGTGGAGAGGAGGAAGGTTGAAGTATTGCAGTTTGTTGGCGGAGGAGGCTCGTGGTCTTACTCGATGACCATGCAGTGGGGCAGGTGTTGGGAGTAATATTTGAAGAGCTCAGCAGTGGCGCCGGGGCAGTTGGTCAACTCCAACTCCTCCAACTCCTGCAGCTGGATGAGGCCGGACAGGCCGGTGGTGGTCAACAGGGGGCAACCTGGACGAGCAGGAGGGAAACAACCAGGTGTCACCACTGGGTACGAGGTGCAAAACTCAGCTCAGGGTACGAACTCGCCGACGTAGGATTCAGTCACGTATTACATTGTGAATGTGTCAGCAGATAGAATGTCGCGCTCATTCTCCTACAATTCAATATGTATCTTCTTTAAATGACGATACAGAACTCTAACGACGATGGTGGAGTCGGTGGAGTTGGTGGAGTCGGTACAGTCGTGGTTCTTTTCCACGATTTGTAACAGACAAGGGAGAGAACCGAGCCAATGGGACTGATTCACGATGGATGGATTTACCTACAGATCATGAAAATATCTGTGTTCATCTCTGTCATTCATGGATGTCCACAGATGGACAGCTGCCGGGTTTACGCATCTCTGTACGCACCATGTTTCGAACCAAACTGACTCCTGCACCAGTTGGCAACAAAGACTGAACTGGAGGAATCCAGGACCTTTACTTCAGAGAACTCTGTCGTCAAATTCACACCTCAAGCCAGATGGTGGAAGATAATACTTGTGTATTTGACGCGCAGGCTGTAAGCAGGAGATCTGCCACTAGGGGGAGCTATGTGCCTCTTCAAAGACACTGCTGAGGCCAACTTGTGAGCATGTCAGGGAGACTTTTGACAAAACAAGGTCCGTTTTCTTTATTATTATTATGCGTACCTGCTAAGGACAGAAGGCGAAGACTCCTCATTCCGAACAAATGCTGCAGTCCAAAGTCCTGTACCTGCACACACACACACACACACACACACACACACACACACACACACACACACACACACACACACACACACACACA
>JBBMJM010120733.1:0-14183 GCA_037832705.1 Centriscus cristatus
CCCCGGGCCCCCTGTCCCGGGGCCCCCCCCCCCCCCCCCCCCCGCCCCCCCCTGACTGCCAATGAGAGACGAACTATCCCGTCCAGCAGGTGTCACGTACGCACGTGCGCAGGTGTCAGTGCGAGCGGCGAGCGCCTGGGCTCGCGTGCGTACGCCAGCATATAAAACGGAGACGCGCAAGCTCGAGCCCCGAACCGCCGCAGGATGTTCGCGGAACAGCTGGAGAAGAATCGAACCGTCGAACTGCGCAGGAAACACATCGGGTGAGGAAATGTGTAAAGTTTGACGTGACACTGCGTTATTACACCAAAGTCAGTGTTAGTATTTACTCTGCTTTTTCTGTGTTGACACTAGAATCTGTGTGTGTGTGTGTGTGTGTGCGCGCGCGCGCGCGTCAGAGCTAGATGTTCAGTGGAAGTCTCCTGATGTCATATTTCCTCCTGCAGACCTTCCTGTAAGATTTTCTTCAGTCATGACCCCATCAAGATCGTTGAAGCCAAAGGTCAGTACATGTTCGATGAGAAAGGTCAGCGGTACCTGGACTGCATCAACAATGTCGCCCACGGTAACTAACCCACGTTTCACGCACAACAAAATCCCTTTTTTTGTTTTTTGCACCCGAGTCTCATCTCGTCTTGTGGGATGAGTTGCTGCTCACATGTATCCAAAGCTTTGTGTTCATTGGGGAACGAGCTGATCCTCTTCGTCAAACTTGGCAGGAATGTAACACTCCCTCCAGGCCGTGATGTCACCGGCTCTGTCTGACATGTGTCTCCTTCCTCAGTGGGCCACTGTCACCCAGATGTGGTGAAGGCCGGCGCTCAGCAGATGCAGCTGCTCAACACCAACTCCCGTTTCCTGCACGACAACCTGGTGCTGTACGCCCAGAGGCTGCAGGCCACGCTGCCCGACAAGCTGTCTGTGTGCTACTTCGTCAACTCTGGGTATGTGGTGTGCACGTGTGTGCACGTGTGTGCACGTGTGTGCACGTGTGTGTGTGGGTACACCGAATGACTTCAGGTGAACCACTGAATGATAAAAGGTTAAAGTCTGAACAAACAAATGCAAACACACACCCCCTCCACACACACACACACACACACACACACACACACACACACACACACACACATCTCTGATAATAATAATGTCAGTATTCGTCTTCATTCAACCGTTTTTAGGTGTGACACCGGATTTACGTGTGCCAACAAACTGGATTAACTACAAATACAAACACACACACCTGCTAACTTTCTTTTTTTTTTTTACGAAGAAAGGTGAAGAGAAGGTGAAACAGAAATCACACCTCAGCAGCACAGATTACACTGATAATGAGGATCAAATGCACACGCGCAGGCTCCATCTTTGCCATGTGCCATCACTTTATTGTCTTTTTTACCTTCTTCAATGTGCCTTTTTTTTCTCTTTTTCTCCTCGGTTATAGATTTAACAAGTGGAGAGAGTAATGGACAATAATAGTAATCAAGGTTATTCCGCTTTACAGTACACGATCGTAGAGTTTGTCCCCACCAGGGTGAAATCCAGTGTGTGTCAGGTTTATGAAAAGTGCTCGGCGGTGACTTATTTACACGTGGAGCTGGAATCCTGACGCGTAAACAGGAACGAGCTGGTCCAGGCGGATTTATTTCACGATGGTGACTTGAAATATCAAAGTGTGTGTTTTGTGGTGACTCAGTAACTGGGAGTAACCCTTTGAACCGGCAGATCTGAAGCCAACGACCTGGCCCTGCGACTGGCCCGCCACTACACGGGCCACAGAGACATCATCACCCTGGAGAAGTGAGTGCGAGAGTTCTTCTCTGATAAGATGTAATGAGCCAAGCGATGGCGCCTCCTCACCTGGGCTGTTGTTGTCAGCGCGTACCACGGCCACGTCTCATCGCTCATTGACATCAGTCCCTACAAGTTCCACCAGCTGGCGGACGCCGAGCGCAGTCCATTTGTCCATGTGGTGAGTGTTTTTGTCCCCAGGCCGCCTGCTCACACGCCATTAAAACACCATGACTCAACTGGCTCCTCTGGGCTTTGGCAGACTACTTAGTAGTGTGTGTGTGTGTGTGTGTGTGTGTGTGCGTGGGGAGAAAACAACAGACATCTGAAATCCAAAGTGACTTGTTGTCGGTGCTTTCATTCATATTCCTTCAGTGTTGCATTGTGGGAATTCACTTGATTCATTCTCTCCCCTCCAGCGTCACTTGATTAATTTTTGCAAGAAAGTGGAAAAGTTGCTGCATGTTTCCGTGGAAACGGATGATCCCTGATTCCCTGGGCTTTATTTTGCATGTTTCAATGTTTATTTGAATGTCAGAGAACTGCATGAGCTCAAACAACGTCTGTTAATTAATAAGCTACGATAAGTTAAGATAAGATAAGACGATCCTTTACTGTCCCTCAGCAGCTGGAAAAATATGGAAGAAAAATATGAAATATTCAGTGCAAGTCAGCATCAAAGGTCACATGCAGCTCGGTGCGCCACGCGTGCTCCTTGACCAACCGGTGTGTTTTATTCATGACCGCTGATACCTGAAGCTGCTGAAACGAGGAATCACGTCCTCTCAGAGGATTCTGGGCGAACGAGTCTGATGAGACGTTGAGTCAGGAAATGTTTGTGTGAAATACATCCATGAATCGGATGACTAAGTGGAAAAAAATGTAGAAATGTGCAACACGGCACAGTTGATCAGCGTCTCGTCCCCCGTTCAGGCGCCGAGCCCAGATGTGTACAGAGGCAGATACAGAGCCGACCACCCCGATCCGGCTGCGGCCTACGCAGATGACGTCAAAGACATCATCGCCCGAGTCCAGGGGAAAGGAGGGAAGGTAAAAAAACGCAGAGGGGATGAGTGACGCCGGCGTTCAACACCAGCTCCTCACATGGTCCATTTCTCTCTCGTGCAGATTGCTGCTTTTATTGCTGAGTCGTTGCAGAGTTGCGGTGGGCAGGTGATCCCCCCCGCGGGCTACTTCCAGCAGGTGGCGAAGTACGTACGCAAAACATCTGAGGTGGACACTTTCCTCTGACCCGGCGGCTCACTGGAGTCTCATGTCCTCCGCAGACATGTCCGTCAAGCGGGAGGCGTCGTCATCGCCGATGAAGTCCAGGTGGGCTTCGGGCGGGTCGGCACCCACTTCTGGGCGTTCCAGCTGCAGGGGGACGACTTTGTTCCCGACATCGTCACCATGGGGAAGCCCATTGGCAACGGCCACCCGATGTCGTGCGTGGTGACCAGCAGAGAGGTGGCGGAGGCCTTTGCGTCGTCTGGGATGGAGTATTTCAACACGGTACGAGCTCAGAAGTACGGGGCTGAAGGAACGAGGGACCAGATAACGTCAGTGCGTGTGTGTGTGTGTGTGTGTGCAGTTCGGTGGGAACCCCGTGTCGTGCGCCATCGGTCTGGCCGTGCTGGACGTGATCGTAAAAGAGGAGCTCCAGCGTAACGCGCTGCGCGTGGGGGGCTACCTGAGCGCTCTGCTGGAGGAGCAGAAGGGGAAGCACCCGCTGGTCGGCGACATCCGGTAACACGCAAACACACGCCCGCCGACGTTCAGGTCACGCGTCCGTCCACGTGAAACCCGCACGACCGACGACGTTGAACGAGTGTCTCGCTCTGATCCAAGTAGTCTGAGAGAGCGAGTGATGGCTATGGCGTCACGTCCTGCAGGGGCCGCGGGCTGTTTGTCGGGGTGGAACTCGTGCGGGACAGAGTGAAGCTCACGCCAGCGACAGCAGAGGCCCAAGAAGTCATATGCAGGTACGTTTCACCTCCTCTTCCCTAACGCCCGGAGGAAGTAACAGACGCTTTGTCCCAGGCTGAAGGAGCAACACGTCCTCCTCAGCGCTGACGGACCCCATCGCAACGTGCTCAAGTTCAAGCCCCCGTTGTGCTTCAGCACAGAAGACGCCGACCACGTGGTGCAGAGAATCGACCACATTCTCACAGGTACTTGACTTTTGAAACGCTCTCCCACGGGGATGGAACGGCCCGACAGCACCTCGTCTGTTTCCAGAAATCGAAGAAGCGACAGGGTTGAAATCGACCAGCGCTGTGAATTTGGAGAACGGAAGCAGTCGGAACAAGGTCGGTGTTCGCTTTCGAACCTATGACTGCTTTTCAAATGTTGTATCTGCTCTCTCACTCTCTCTCTCTCTCTCTCCCAGTCGCCTCCCGATGACAGCGGACCGACGTGTCACAGCGGTTTGGCGCACAGCAGAGCGAGTGGCCACGGACTTTGTCAGCAGACCAACGGCATCGCGACATAACGGAGAGAGAGAGAGAGACAAATGACCAGGACCAGTGTCTGACGTGACGTCCTGAAACGTGATTTTTAATGTGATGACATCACGGATGCTGCTAATGTGCTATTATTATATTATGCTTATTTCAGCTGCCTCTGCTCTCGACAGTGTGTGTGTGTGTGTGTGTGTGTGTGTGTGTGTGTGTGTGTGTGTGTGTGTGTTATGTTTCTGTGTTCTGTGCCTTCATCATATGCAAAATTTGCACTTGTCGCATCCTGATTGGTCCAGCTGACAACCAACACCAAAGCCAATTGACAAAAAATCACCAGTTAAACAGCGAGTTTTATTTTTCTGATTCTATGATTCAGAATGATACAGAATCTCTTTGCCATTTTCCTTAACTTAATAGTTTGTAAAAAACACGTCCGTTTCGTTGTAATAAATACAGATACAGTGTTGTAAGTTGGTCTAAATGTGTTTGGGTTTTTTTCGGGGACGGGGGGATTATTCATGCATGCAGTTTTACAATGGACCCACAAGGAATCTTATCTCACTCTGCCTTCAACCAGACACGGTTTGACAATTATTTACAAGTGTTCTTCATTAACAGACTGGACAATGTTCCTCAAACACTTGTCAACAGCTGTACCAGACTCCGCCCTCTGAAGGACAATAAGATGTTCTGAGACGATCAGGGAGGTGCAGTCTGCTCCATTCAGGGAAAGAAGTGTAACGAGTGTACAGGTCTATTCTAAGGTAAACTGACATAAGGGCGTTCCAGACGGGTGCAGCTTCATTTCCCATGGTTCTCCAAAAATACAGGATGCATTCATCTCACTGGGTGAAAACAAACAGTTGTGACTTGAGTGACGTGACAAAAGCATCTTTCTCCCGTCAGCATAAGATGATAATAGCAGATCATTTGTATGGTATGTGGGTAAATAAAGGAAACGGAACTTTGTCAACAGACGAGTTCTCTTACAAGTCTATGACAAGTTATGACAAGCTGCCATAACTTATTACATCACATTATGCATGTTTGTGTCTCCTGGTGTGAACAACTCACTGCTGGAGTAAACATCAACAGATGTGATTTACTGAATACAAATTGTGACATTCATTTAATCTTAACCCAATAGAAATGAAAAACGTACTTCTGGAAGGCTGCTTGAATGAACTGCTGCTGTACAATTGAAAACAATGGACGTCACACTGATGTGTAGATCTTTGGCGCCCCCTCCTGGAGAGAGAGTGGAAAGGGCTTTGGGGAGTCAACAGGTGCAGCACCACAGGTGAAGGTGCTTGTGCCTGTCAGGTCACGTTCAGGGAGAAACTGTCTCTAATCACAGCTGATGGATGACTGGTGTCACGGTGAATGATTGGACAGAAGAGAAGGGTCCGTGGGACTGAAAGTCTCCACAGTTTGATGAAGTTCGAGAAGCTTCAGTGACGAGAAATGACTTCTGAGCACCGCTGCAGTTGGGGAACTTAGCAGAACTAAGTGTCCGGATGAAGATGGTGCTCTTCGATTGTTTTCGCTTGTTTTTTTTTGTTTTTTTTTCCAACGAGCTGATTCCAAAGACAAGAGTGTGACAGAGACAATGTTCTACAGTAAAGTGGGTTTCGATCTGCGGACAAAGACTGGAGACGTCTTTCAGAGGAGGAACGTGTGGAAAGGAGCCTGATGCTAACTGCTAGCACCGTTTGTCCACGCACTGAAGAGACATGTCTGAAGATCTCAACAAATGTCACGTTCCCACCGACTTCACCCTGGAGAACATCATCAGAAGCCTGATCACGGAGAGACTCCGTCTCATCGGACAGGTCCGTGTGTTTCCACCAGGTTCTTCACACCTCATCAGCTGGATGTGACCCTGTTAGTGTTTGTATGTTATGTCTGTTACTTCGTTTGTTCATGTTCATCACTTAGAATAATTAAAACGGAAAACACAGTTACACAAAAGACTGATACTTTTTATTTTGGACTTGTACAAAAAGGCAATGACAGGTTCACGCCGTTTCTCCGCACACGTTCCAGCTCCTGCTGAGGTTCTGTCGGTCCAGTTCATGTGAAAAATGAACGGTCTTCGGATCAAATGTGCAGGATTTGCGGGTTTTGCTGGAATCGTGAAGGTGACACAAGCAGGTATGAGCAGGAAGCAGAGAAACAGACTGGATCGAACAAGAAAAGAAGTCGTGGGCCGTCGACGAGGAGACTGTCGGTGCAGCCAGGTTGGATTTGTAGGGGAAGGTCAGTGCCGTCAGTCGCAGAAGATCATCCATGACTTGGTGTGAGTGCCCGATGTGTCGTATTCCATCTTTCTGATACCCTCTGGCCGTCCACATCATCTCTGTCTGTGTGTGTGTGGGGGGGGGTGTTTGTAGATTTATCCCATCAGGTATCCTCTGTCAGGGGAAAAAAGCGCTGACTTGTCAAAACTGTCATGGTGCTTAGCAGAATATGGTGAAATACGTACGGCAGCTTCATGCGCATGAACACTCTGGCCATGAAGAAGCTTAGGAGGACGCTGACGAAGCCGATGAAGAGCAGCAGGAAGCGGTTGAGTTTGGGAATGTTGGGTGCGTTGGAGCGGTCCAGGATTATAAAGCCCAGTCCTCCCATGGTGAAGAGGAAACTGGAAGCCAGACCTTCCATGATGTACTGGCCGTTGACTCTGGAGGAAGAAAACGCTTATTTCCCAAACGGTCTGATTCCGTCTGTCGGTAGGTGATGACACACACACACACACCTGTATGCTAGAAAGGCGACTGGCCGCTGGTGTCCATGTTCATCAGTCATTGATCCCACGCTTGGTGGCTCGACTATGACGTCATAGATAATTCCTGAGGTGACAGAAAATACATTATTTATTTATGGTCGACCATTAAACAACTAGGTGTTGTTTGTTTGCAGAATTGTAAAGACAGCTTATACAGCGTACAGCTGATAATAGATGCTGGAAGAATAGGTAGGACAGATGCATTTATGAACATCTGGAGCTAGCTTAGCCGGAAAGTTAAGTTTTCGTCCGTTGTTAGCTGCATGCTGACACGTTTTAAACACTAAGTATGTTCCTGTACAGCCGTTAAAGTTAAATAGATTATTTCCAAAAAGTAAGTTGGACATGCACAATCTGTAGTTTTACGTGAGGCGTTTGTTTCATAGCACAGCTGATTAGCATTTAGCATTCGCGTTAGCTTAGCGGGTTCGTTTACCTCCTGTGATGAGAAAGTAGGACACGATAACGACCGCGTACACAGTCATGGCCGACGGCATGTGAAGCCATGACGGCTTCTTCAGCTTGATGTTTGGACACTCAAGCACAACAAAGGGCAGGCTGAATACTGTCTCCATAGTTTGTCAGAACGTCTCCTGTCTGCGGCGCACCGGGTTCCGTCTGCACAGCGGCTGTGGTGACGTGTCCCGGAAGTAGATACTTAAACGTCACAGTTCTCCGGATCCTCAATATACAGTATGTACCAAAATCATAGTTTATATTAGCACATTTAGTTTGAAATCACAATTAAGTTGTGCTAATTTAAAAAACTGACCACATATAGGGACTTTTTTTAAATTGGTCATCTAAGGCTATTGTATCGTGCCGTTATGGCTCACCAATCTATTAAACTACGAATGATATTTTGTCTGATCAGGCACACACATTCTGGCATTTTGACATGTTTATTACCTTCTGGCAATCCACAGCATGCTGATCATACTTAGCAATCTTATATTTACGTGTGACCCAATGTTGGCATGTGTCATCAGCACCTTTTTCCACCATCATACGATTTGTCTTATCAACACATCACAAAATTATCAACTATGTTTTCATACGGGACAGGCGTCCTTTTGTTGAAAGAAGAAAAAAACAGGATATAGATTTGTCATTTTTTATTGTGGCAGTACAAATACACATTTTACTTCGACTTCTGGCTCTGTGCCTGCGCCTTGAGCACCTTGACAACAATCTTCTGCTCCTCAATCAGGAAAGCACGCTTGATCCTGAGAATGAAAGACAACAGTTGTAAACATACTGGAAACAATTCTGTCTGTTCCCATTAACCAATGAATCTGTGGCTTTTGACAGCATTCATTTTCTTTTACCTGTCACGGACACACTTGGCGCACATGGAACCTCCATAAGCCCTGCTGACGTGCTTCTTGGTCTTGGAGAGCCTCATGAGAACCTGAGGTCTAACAGCCCGAACCTACAGGGACAAAGAACAGCTGACATCAAGTAAGGTTCAAACAAACGAAATGCACCTGCAGTAACAAAACAATGTGCAATCAAAATCGTGTAATTATCAATCAGTAGCCTCCAAAATAAAATATCCAAGTTTAAGTGCTCTGCAGTACATGTGGAAAAACAGATTTCATAGCATTTTCATAGCAATAAAGTGATACAGGGCATTTTCCAATCAATGACCCAGCAGTTACTTTTGTTTACACCTTCCCTCTGTTACAGAGTTCGGTGGCAATTTTAGCAGCAGAACTAAACTGTCAGTAAATAAGAGCATTGAAAGCAATCCCCACTTGCTCTGCAGGAACCCTGCACTTTCCATCATGTCACCGTGTACTTACTCCACGCAGTCTCCCTGGGCAGATGCCACATGCTGACTTTGGAGCTTTGCCGACCTTCTTGGTGTACAGGTACACAATCCGGTTACCGGGCGTCCGGGACCTGCAGGTACATGTACATCACGTTAGCAGTGACGATAATTGAGCTACCAACGATGCTACTAGCTCAGTCGTTGCCGGCATCTCTCTGGTAGATACTTACAGTCTGGTTTTGTTGGAGGTGGTGTTGTAGGACAACCTACGACGGTATGTCAGACGCTGCACCATCTTGAAGCTAAAAACAAAACTGCAGTCAATTCACTGGAAAACAAGGTGCTAACATGCTAGCGATGCTACGGTATGATCGGCGCAGCAATGACGGAATAAAACATGGTAGTTTTCATGGTACGACAGCCTTTACCCCAAAACATGTATGGACATTAATTTAAAACGTGGTTCTTCTATAAAGACATCCCACAAGTTTTGATAGCGGCCTTCGAGACGCCGAAGACAGTTTACTAAAATAGCCACTTCAAATCCACCATCCGACTAAATGACCTCAAATTTAATAACAGGGATTTATTGTTTGTATCGTCGTCATGTAACGTTGACTTAATTATTTTCCAAACGTCGGATTAAATTGGATTTTCAAATCCCGCTGTATCAGAGAACATAGAATCCACCATACCTGCTATCGCCGTAACCGGAAGAGGAAGGACCCAGCCGACTGTTAAAGGTTATGGCTCGTCCATGCTACTTTTCGTCACAGTGCCCCTTCTGGTCACTTGTGGTTACTACACACGCTTTGAAACAATCGATTGAATGCGTTTTTCGCCCATTGAGATTAATCAATCATGAATAAAAACTAATAAACTCTCTTAGATAACATCTGTTGATGGTATAGATTGAAATACAAACACAACTATCTAGACAATCGTTTTTAGGCTTTTTTTTTAAATTAAAATGTGCCATCAATATGTGTGCTTTGTCAAATTCCCCATCATAACATTTAGACTCCTAAGTATCTGCAGCATACCCGATGTGACTTTTTAAAAAATCTAACTTTTTTCATGGCTCTTTATCAAAGTGTCACAAACACGCATTTGCAAAGCTCATCCAACAGATGGAGAGCTTGGCATCTCTTTAGATGATCTCTGGCCAAGGCAAAGTTCAGCACAACACAGTGGAGAACATTGGCATCGGCGCCGTTGAAGGGAATGGATTCGTTTGTGAGTGGTTGGTTTTATTTTGACAGTAAAAATTCCATCATTTTGCCCCGATTTCCTGGCGGTTGTGCTCATCAGTGAATGTTTGACGACTGTGCGTAGAACTGGTGACCTTTGCAGGCGGTGGCAGGTTGAGTGTCATATGTGCAGAGATTGGTTTGATTAAATCCAGATGTTAAGCGACTGAGGATTAACCGTTTCTTCTGGACGAGAAAGGTGGATGCCAAGACAATTTGGGATGTTACCCATCCCGGGTATTGCAAACAATTGGTAACATCTGTGAGCAGGATGTCAAAAGTAATTAATCCAAAAGTGTGAATTCTGAATTCAATTCAACAATGAATAAATACAACCTATAACTCTCTGCCTATTCGTTCTAGGTCAGTGTCAGTTTGGCCTTTTCTGACTGGTGAAAGATGAACCAGCTCACCTAAAGTGCACTTGATTACGTGAGTCTCTCCACCCCCGCAACCCCCCACCCCCTTCTCCCCACATCTCCTTGGGCATTCTGTGTAATCTGCTGAGATTTAAACCTGCTGCTCCTGTTTAATAAATCCACTGTGATTAAAAATAGAATTACAGCTTTGCGCTTGCCTTCCAAATGACATCCGAGCATGAAACATTTTTCCACCACCACCACCACCCTGACCCCCCTTCCCCCCCATTGGCCCTGACAGTTTTAGGATTTTTTTGCCATGCATTCCTCCCTCCTGCTTGTCATAACTAGACAGACAGCGATGATGCGCCGCTGCTTCCGCTTCCCAAAGCCTCGTCGCTGTGGCCCAGCAGGTTAGAGCTTCTGAGGGGGGGGGGGCTTTTTCATATCGGGATTAACCTTAACGTATGCGGCATCAATGCTCTTTCACATCAGATCTGTCAGTGGCAGATCACCAAAGATAACACGCTGCGATGTCAACTTTCACGAGGAAAATCGTCATTTGTTGTGACCACGTGACCGGTGCTCGTCTGCTATTTACGTCTCTCTCTCGCTCTAAAGCTATGAAATATTAAATGCAACACTCATCTGTCAAAGGTCACAAGGACACAGGGCGCATGTCGTCCCCGCCGCATTAATCGTGGACCACTTGTAATGTGAAATGAGGGCTGGAGCCAGCGGATCAATATGACCCTTTTGTCCTGATTGTCCTGTCGGAGCGTTGTCCTGCAACGGTTAAATATAATAAGGTCACCAATGGCAGATATAGATTTGGAGTTTTACATAAGCTAAGCCGGTGACCCAAGCAGGGAAATCTGATGAGATGATTTATGAATGGACAAAGTCACTCCGTGGTAAACGGGAGACTTTGACTCTGGCTGCTGTGCAGCATCTGGAGCGTCCTCCTGTTCTACGGACTGCGACGCTCCCGTTCATGAATGCATCACCTGAGACACGCAGATGGTGGACAATGTGTTCAGTGTCCCGACGCACCCGACGGCCGCACCTGGACGTCGGCACTCGGCCAATAAACGGACGGCGGGGTCCTTTTTAAAGAAGCGGTTTGTTGAAAGGGACGACTTTGGAAGGTTACTTGGGGTCATCAGCCCTTCTTCTGTCGACCAAAAGTCGAGGCAGGGTCTCACTTTCCGATCGCGTCTAATCCGACCTGCCGGTGGATTATAAATCTGTTAATCTCTGCGAAGCGCGCGCACACACACACACACACACACAGATGAAATCAGCTGTATATCTTGAAACAGATTGACAGTGACTCTGACGTAGACCTTTCTGGTTTTGAGAAGACCTTCACTCAGCCCTTTTAAGAGCAGCATTGATTCCCTCGCCAGTCTCTGAGCAGCCCACCGCCACTTGTGCCCATTTTGTTTTGTTGACCACATTTTCCTCAGGGGCAGGTGGTCTGTCAAAGCCTCTTTGTAATGACTTGGTGTGTGTGTGTGTGTGGGGGGGGGGGGCTGTTTATATGAGGCTTTCAGCGTCTAATCCAGACCAAGTCTCTTAGAAAAAGCTTATCTTGAGACTCTCCAGTGTTCCTCTCCTCTCCTCTCCTGATTTGGGCCTAAAAACGCCACTTTCTCCATCACACGTGTTCCAGCTCCGCTCGACTCTACTCCGCTTGGTTCCAGACACAATGTTTTTTAAATAACAATTCAGTTCCTCCTCGTTATTGGTGCTGTCGTCACGACAACAGCAAACTGCTGCGAAGGCGTTTTATACACGACACAAACGACAAACAGCGTCGGACGTGGCGGCGCTTGTGACTGTAGTTCTTTACTCAAAGGTCCAACGATCGGCAGACGCGTCGCAGTCATTTGACTTTCCCTCGTCTACCGGAACAACTTGCTTTGTTATCATCATCCTATCTATCCCCCCGCTGCCCCTGCCCCATTGCTGACAAATCCATACAACTATGTGGGGCACAAAGGCTTGGATTTAGCTGCCGCGCCAAAGTGAGGGTGGGCCGGGTGTGTGTGGGGGGGGGGCAGGGCTGGCATGGAAATTTCTGTTGTTTTTGTCACTGACCTGATCTCAAACACACACATACACACACAACAGCCCCCTTCCTCCCCACCACATCCCACATGACCTGTGACCAGTCATCACTTTTATGTCGGAAATTCAGCCAGATCAGGAGCGGCGAGGTGTGAGAGGCTGCGTGTGCATCAGGGGCCATTGTTGAAAAAGAGCTGACAGCCTGAAGGGATCTCATTTGATAGACAAAAATATCGACAGATCTCATTCGTAGAGCTGGAACAGAGACAACATGGACTGATCAGATGTTTGTACAGTGTGTGTGTGTGTGTGTGTGTGTGTGTGTGTGTGGAACCTCTAGGCCTGACTAACAGATCCTGAAAAGATGTGGAGAGTTGACTGAACCTTTCTCCCTGGTCGGGTCCCCATCTGTTCCAGAGTGTCAGAGCAAAAATAATGTTTTCAATTAAATTTCCTGTGCACAAATTAAAACGGTAAGGTGTTTCACAGCGTTTGCAGCCGTCTGATTGATGATAAACTCTCTTCCTATGTCTGGTTGATCGATTTCTTCAACAACTTCAGGTTTGATGGAGCTACTTTTTCTGTACAGTACAAACTTATAGTCCGGGATGCCGGGAGCGAAAACATACCAGGACTGTTAATTTGACAGAACTGAAGCTCAATCAGTGTCCGGTTAGGTAACAGGAGACCGTTCCAGCTGCAGTTTGGAGGTGGTTGGGGGGAAGGAGGGGGGCAATGATATATTATACATCACCAGGCCATTAGAGTTGCACATGCACTGGTTAGAGATTGCATGTCTGCGTCTGCCTAACAGGGTTTGCTCTGTCGACTAAAGCTAAGTGGTCGGGGGCATTATTTGACAGGAGGGAAACATGGCAACCCTGGGGCTCGGGGGTGACGGGCGGATGGAGGATTGACGCGGGATGACGCTCAGAGTGAAGTCAGCAGCGCTGCGCTTTTAAACATACCATTTTTTGTATTGGCTGTACAGCAGCAGTTCACAACAACGGTCATCTCGTGGCACGCAGCATACGAACGACAGAAATAAGAACGTAACAAATCCCATGAACGCACCGCTTAGCGACGGAGGAGAGGAATAACTTCCAGGAAACCTCAGGCCGGTGTCGGAATGTAACAATTTAATATGACAGGATAATATTTGCAATGGAGAGATGATGAGCTCGGTCGTCTTGGTAGTGAAAATGTAGATCTAAATGTAGATGTTGAATCGTCCACCGTGGAGACAAGAACATGACCAACATCGCAAACATCTCAGCAGAGTTTTCGAGGTAAAACAGCAGCATTTCCAAAGCGAGGCAGCGTTAGAGCCCTGGCAGTGACACACTGGTCCACGAGCCAGTGGGTGATGTCATGGTGGCTTTGTCCACTTCCTTTGTCGACAGCTGGGAGCACTGACTTCCAGAAGTCTCCTCTGGTTGCCTGGCAACCTCATGACGAGGATGAAAGAAGAAGATGACTTTTGAATTCGTGGAATTCAGCAGGAAGGAAATGGTGCGAGAGCCATGTTTCTTCATCGCTAAGCCGAACTTTTCCTCCATCTGATCCTGTAGTCTAGAGCGTGTCCTGTGTGTGTGCGTGTGTGTGTGTGTGCGTGTGTGTATGTACGTGCGCGTGTGGATAATAAATCAAGGCCGGAGCCATGTGACCTTGACATGACCTGCTGCTGGG
>JBBMJM010120751.1:3871-14179 GCA_037832705.1 Centriscus cristatus
GCCTTGTTGTCCGTGGAGCTCTGTGGAACTGTTGTAGTTTACCGGTTCGCCACAAGCCTCCTCACAGTAAACTCAATCAGGGGTAATCCTCCCGTATCAGACCAGATTCAGTTTGGCCCGAGAGCCGCTTTCGCCAGAGGAATTCATTTAGAAATTACCCAGAGACATTCATCATATTAGTAAAGAAAAAAAAAAAAAAACAACAGACAAAAACATGCTGTTCTGGTCAGTAAATAATACTGTTGCTTCAGGCCATTTTTTTTTTCCTTCCAAGAAGGTTTTCATAGGAAATGGGAGGTTGATGAGGCATGATGGGGGCAGTGCTGATGAAATGCTGTATATTCTTGTACTTGGATACAGTTGTGAGCGGCTGCATTCGCCTCTGGTGATGTACGGCAGTCTAAAGCTGTGCCAGGCCTGAGCAAACGTTCGCAGAAAGTCAGGGTCTCTGTGTATTTCAAGTGGCAGCGAGCCCAGATGAGATGAGGGCCACTTGCACAGTCTCCTGTTAAGAGCGGGCATGTATACTGACGCTGTTTGCATCCCTCCGTCAACGCGACCTGGTAGTGTCGCCACCATTTGCCGGATGAGTTACACAGGATAAATAAATTACGTAGGAAATAACTGGAGAGTGAAATGATGTGCTTGTGCTTCTGAGTGCATGAATCATACAGGTCTGCAGGTTTATCAGTGATTTTTATTTTTTTTTAAAAAGAAGCATTTGGCTGCTGAGCGCTGGGTGAAGTCTAAGTGCATTCATTGTCAAAGAATTCTAACAACACAAAAGTGTCCAAAGGCTGTTTTATTATTATTTTTCCTCCCCCCTTCAATCGGCAATAAGGCTCATTTCCCTTTGGACCAAAATGTTTGATAGTCTTCCTTTGGTTTTATGTAACAGTCCTGTTTTTGAAAAAAAAAACCCCCCACATATCAGTTATTTTTACTTTTTACCACGAAACTGACAATGTTACTTCTTTACATATTTTAAAGTTAAACACTGAGCAGTGTTACATTCACTGGGCTTCACTAGTTCCATGATGGCTGAAGTCAAACGAAAGGGTCAGATGAGGTCAAACCAGCTCTCATGTCATGAATCTTCTGTTTCACTTACTTTGGCTTTGGACTGATGGAATATAAACCAGCATTAATAAAGAAAATGTAATAAAATACAAGATAAACTGAAGCCGGTGTCTAATATTTGCATGCAGAAGCTGTGGTTTTTCTGGCGACTGGCACGCGTGTTTATACAGCAGGAAAAACAAAAAAATGAAGCTATTCATCACGGCGTGAAGCTGTAAAAACCTCCAGTGTGATTAGTTTCAACATTCACCTTTGTGTGGGAACAAAATCCCCACGTATGCTTACAGTTGTGACATTTGATGAAAATACACGTGCAGAAACTCGGACCACGGTGTGAGAGACGTCTCTCCAGGCGGCCCATAAACAAACCAGAAAAAGGTGTCATGGACTGTAATGTACTTCTGTCCGGAAACCGCGGCGTCACCGCCAGGTCATTAAGTACGAGCGCAGGTCCAGCAAACGTCCACATCGGCGTGGAATTCATGTTCAACCATTTCACTGGGTCTATCCTGGTCAGCGGGCGCTGACATTAGCCTAGCATGTTGCTAACTCGTGGCCTGCGTCCATGCCGTCCTGCTGTCTGTGCTCTGTGATGTGGGGGGGTCTGCGGATGCGGAGTGAGGACATGGCAGATGGACCTTCAGGCCTTTACCCAGGGAGTGTTTGCTGACGTTCTCACTGCAGCGTTTACACTTTCCTTGTTGCTGTTTTTCTGTTTGTTTGGGTTTTTTTTTCCAGCTGCAGCGATATCTGTGGTCAAACACGCTGCTGAATCTTCGGCATCACGGGCGATTACGAAGCATTATGTACTTGTTAAGAACGCGCCAGGGACAAAAGGCCACGAGCAAACGGCGTGCTTCCGCAGCGCCTACAGATCAGTGGTTTCATGTTTCTGAAGAGGCTGCAGTTCTGAAAACCCGAATGTTCTCAGAAAGCTCAAAGCGCTGAATGTCAAAGATCAGTGGAAATGTGAGTCCGAACGCAACTTCAGCTGCTTCTGCAATCCAGACCCGTTTTTACTCCGTTGTGGCGTTATTGCATCAGAATAGTTTACATATAGACGAGGATGGAAGAAAGATCCGTTATTAGAGTTTTATGATTTTTTTTTTTTATGTTTTACATTGAAATGAAGCCATGTGACCTTTGAATGTGTTTGTTTGTAATCTCATTTTTTCTAATCTTGATAGTGTCATTATCAGATGTTCACAATCAGGTAGTAGTATTACGATATTTTTTTCTTTCTTGCAATTCGAGAAATGTTTCCACCAAATATAGAGACTTATGTTTTTGACATGAAGTGAATAACAGAGACATGCAGTCATTGTCATTTGGGGGGGGGGGGGGGTGACGCTGATTCGTAATTCAGCCCCTTGGTGTCTGTTGTTTTAATCGTTGAATTTGACCAGAAAAAGAGAAACTTGCTCTCAAGCAGCCACATCTGTTGACCCGGTGAAGTCGGTCAGCTGAGGTTTTTCCTCGAGACTTCAGTCTTCTTGGAACTTTGGATTTCCTGAAAAATGAGGGGGAAAAAAACAAAACAAAACAAAAAAACCCCAGTAGACTATCTGAGAAAACTGTGTGTGTATGTGTGCTGGGGCCTGGCACCTTTGCAGTTTGTCAGTTGTTTCTGCTCCAGGAATGGAGAAACGTTGGGTTTAGAAACCAGGTTTCCATCTTGTATCTTATCAGCACCCTCACCGTGTTTTGTTTATGCAGCTCTTCCTATTAAAGCTGCAGGGGGTGTTTCTCCGTGTGGTCATCTGACAGCCACGACTCCCCCGGCATCTCCTTTATGAACCTCAGTCCCTTTTAATAAGGTCTTCTTTACTGTCTCATCTCTTCCCTTGAAATACACCTCGTCTGTTCCAAGAATGTCTGCGCTGTTAAAAAATGCAGAACATACACGTCACGACGTGAGAGTGCACCGGCCCCTCAGAAAGACACAGATGTATTCTTGTAATAATTAATTCGAAATAGAATGATTGAGTCTGGCTTGCAGGAAAACGCTGGATCAGGTTGTTAAGGTGGCGATATAACTGCTCAAGGCTCAAACACTTGGATGGGGGAAAACAAATTTCACCGCTGACCAAAGTCACTTGAACTCATTTCTCTTTTTGGGAAATGGCAGTGAAACGTTTTTTTTAGAGGTTTCCTCGGTTGATCCCGGGGGGATTCATGGCGTCCAATGGAATCAAACGGATTCGGTTGTTGCTTTTGACACATGAAACATTTAAATAACAACGACCGACAGGCTTTTGTTTGCGTTCATCACAGCGTCTTTATCTTCCACCGTGTGTTTTATTCTAAAGGGAGCCCGCATCTCCGGATCATTCATCTCCAGTGTAAATATGCAAATAGTTTGCCGCTAATGAAAGTATACATAACAGCGACTTGCAGCCATGTCTGATTTGCATACTCTAACAGCGCCAGTTGAAAGGTGGCTTTTCAGTTAAGAGGATACATAAATCACATGGCAAGAGGTGTGACGTGCATCTGTAATCACGTCCTATTTACAACCTGTTTGCTTTATCCTTTCTTCCTCCACCGGTGTATGAAATCTTGGCGCCGTCCCAACTCCCTGATGCTTTGATGCATGTACTGCAGCCTTGATTAATTCGTGCTGGCAGTGGGTTTTTGGTCGTATGAATACCTGCAGCACAATGACCAGGGTCATTAATTGTATTTGGTAATTACCGCACGGCGTCTGGCAACAAACGGAAAAGGGGCTTTTTTTTTTCATTTTTTTTTTTCTTCAAATTTGAAACCGCCTCTGTCGTGGAGGGGAGTCCAGCGTGTGATGTTGCATGTTGTCACTTAAAGTAGACGTCAGAAGAGCGTTACAGTCATTGGTGGACTTAAAGAAGCTTAAAAAGTGGGGCTGCAAATGAAAATAATAACAATTTGATGAGTTGTTAGGGCTCCTCAGAGCGACAGTGTATCTTAAACCTCCAAAAATGACATCAAATGACACAAAGAAGAAAATATTCCCATTTCAGAAGGTTTTTCATTGCATAATCACCAAAATAGCTCGCAGTTTATTTCGCAGTTCCAAGGACGTGTGGCTTGTGAATAAACTCGCCATAATGTTCGGAGGAGATGGTGGTAGGATATCACTTGTCACGTCTCTCTGTCGTTTTATGCGCTCGCCGCTTATGAGACGTCTTCTCTTGACATGAATTCGTTACAGCTCGTGGGCGGGCGCTTGAAAATCTGTCCAGTCTGCTTTGAATTATGGTCCACCTTCCCTGACACTTTGGTTTCACACGTCCTGGAACGGGGAAACAATACGTCCTCTCCTGACGTGTGGATTGTTCTCTTCCAGCCGCCGCTTTGTGAGTCCGGAGCCAAACGCGATGACAGCCAAACTTGGGTTATTAATGGCGTCTCTCTATCGCTCGGGCTCTAATTGGCTTCCTTTGATTGCTGAGTATTCTGATTAAGAAATACCATTAAAATGATGTATCACACATTCAAGTGTTTTTCGCATGCCGATAGCTGCTTGAATCAATGGGTAATTGCGTCCATGATTCACTGATGGGGGTGGGGGGTGGGGTGGGGTGTAATCATTTTCTGCATCCTCGGAATAAGAGAAGCTTCTTGTGCAAAGTTTAGCATCAACAATGCTGCAGTCAAGTCGGTTTACTGGAATACTGACGATAAAAAAAAGAGATGCAAAAAAAAAAAAAAGGTCTAACAAAGACAATAAACAACGCCGTTTATATCGGTTGGCATGTCCGACTTTTTCCACATAAACATCCCAACGTTTTCTATTTTTCATGTGAAAGCAGCAAACGAGGGTGAGAGAAGACAAAGTGAAAAGCTACAGGGAGAAGTTAATGAGGTTGCTAATGATGAGAAACATCTTTAATTTCATGGCAAAGTAAACACTTTCCCCGTTTGGGGTCTCGACTCATTTTCTCACAAACATTTGAGCGCAGCGTTCGTCACTAGTGTATTTATATTATTTGTGTCACGTTCTTATAACATAAAAAAAGCAGTAAATTGCTCATTGTGCTTTTCGTATTTTCAGAAACTCGTTATAATGTCACATACTAAGTGACAGAATATAAACTCTGAATCTGCTGTTGTTGTTGTAGAAAGCGTTTTCCATTCTTGCGTAATCATCACCATGGATTCTGTTCATTTATCCACCATTTTTCATCTTGAAAGGGAAATAATCCAGTAAAAGTCCATTTATACTGTCTGTCCCTGTCTGTTGAGTCCAGGGCGATGCGCTGTATGCTACTTGCAAGTGGACGTGATGAATGATACGTTTTGTTTGACGGATGTCAGACAATTGTTTCTGCTCCTCAGATCGTCCTTAGAACTTTATTTTTTAAGAGTTCAGATCATGAAAGGTAAGTCAGAAAGAAATTAATGGCTGTGCGCAGCTATTCAAATTAATTGGTTTGTGGTCGGAGTTTAAGTTCTTAAAAATGTTGCTGATAAATTAGATGTTTTTCTGGCTTCAGATCTCCGTTTGGTTAATTGTTATTTTTGTATTTAATTTGAGGATGATTAGAAAAATGTCTCTGCGTTGACGTGTTAATAAAACACAGGCTGAGTTGAATAAATGAACATCACATCGTTTCCATGATTGAATAGTCTTTTTTTTTTTATGGTGATCCACACTTTTTCTTTTTAAACAGTGTACCTGGTGATTAAACGTCTGTAATTTACTTTGCAAATTGCCCAAATGTTCTGCCTGAGGATGTCAGCTTCTGTGTCGGTGCTGAAATCAGAGCAGCGGCTTTTCCAAAAGACTGAAAAGTCGTGAAACAAGCTGAGATAAACACGTGTCTGCCTTCGATCATGTTTTGTGGGGGGGTCGATCTGGGGCAGGACGTGGAATCTGGTCCTGTCCTGCTCTGTGCCAGCGTTTGTCCACATGAATCAATGGAGAGTCTGCGGAGATGCTACCAAAATGTGATGTTTACACTGATTTACAGGACTCCGCTGCGGGCACATGTCATTCTTTGTTTTGTCTGTTTGAAAACGAATCAGATTATTTCCGGTTTGTTATTCTTTCAGTCTCCTTTGTTTGCATCAGCGTTGTCTTAGATGTCTGTAGCGTCTGAATAAGTTAGAGCACACACACACACAGAGACTCTGTGGTGACGTCGGTATGCTGCCACCGCAGAGAAGTCAGATGATGTGTGTTTACGAACACCAGCGCTGTTGTTGCGTCCAACAATGAGGCCTTTTCAATTGTCATTTCTCAGGCGAACCCTTCTGCTTCGTTGTCATCTTAAAAGCAGCGGCGCTTACCGTCGTGCTTTGTTACTTACCAATCCTACAGACAACTCCAGCCATATGCCTCCAGTTTGACCTTTTCTACTGCCGAATTATCTGCCGCTGAGCTCTAATGTTCTCTCAGGACGCTTGAGAGTTATTGATAGCATTTGCGCAGCAGCGTATGTCTCTGAGGAGTCGTTTCTCTGTTCCCCACACCAAAGATTGCAGTAATATATCTTCAGATGCAGATTGCTCCTCACAGAAATGTCCTTTTTTTAAGTGAAGGGATGTCAGATCTCCATCATTTTGCAAAGACTATTATCATGGGTGTTAAGACGGAGTACATTCACCAGCTCTTTCTGTTTCTGCAGGTGTAGACGGCAAATACCCCAAAGACTGAATTTGTCTGTGATGAGAATCTCCATCCACCAGAGACCAAAGGTACGGTAAGGGGTCAAACGTTCTTCATTTCGTGTTCCAAAAATATTTTGTTGTAACAGGAATTGGCGAAAGGGGGCAAGGGGAGGAAGAACCAAACTTCTTTTCACTGTACTCAGACCCCCCCACCCCCCGTTGGCTCATTAATTTGAACATGAAGCTGGACACAGAAACTTACAGCACCGTCAGCCTTTGTTCCTGTCGGCCTTGGCAACTGAAATCGTCACCCATGTCTGGAAGCAGTTGCAAAATAATATGCTTCTATAATTATGTCTGATTTTTCCATGGATGTTGAACGGAGAAATACAAAAGCCAATAAATAGCGTCTAAAACGAGGCCGATTAACACTAAATGTTAACAGATCACCATGAACAACAATGGCTGCACTGTGCAGTCGATGCAGGAAATGAAATGATCATCGGCTCTGTCGTTTGTGTACGATCCTGAAACAGACAAAGCTAATGTGGCTGAAACATCACCTCCTTTGCATAGGTAATAAATGGCATTTCTTCCATTGAAACGTGCCGTCCTTGCTCTGAACACGGTGTAATATGTGGCCGTGTTCTGTCGTGGTGGCCTGATTTAGTGGGGGGTTGATTGTGCGGAATTATGTGATACATTGTGCCATTAATTCTGCTTGACTTAGCCGCCGTGTCCTGAAAATGAGCTATGTCTGTCTTTGTTTCTCCTTCCCGAGAAGCTCTGGCAATTCCGGCACAACCGAGTCGCTCTCCAAGCAATTACAGGGTCAGAGTTTGATCTCAGGTCATTAAGAGACAGGATTACTCCTGGACGGCAGGACCCCAGGAATGTACAGACCCCTCTGGTGGTCCGCTCACCGCTGATGAAATGGAATTGAATTAATGGGGTTGCCCACTGCGAGGACCGATTAGAACGACATACTGCGTTTTGATCCCTGAACGAGGTGACCAAGCGTGGGCACCACAGGGTGTGTGTGTGTGTCCGTCCGGGGTCAGTGCATCACTAAGGAGCAGAACTCATTATGTGTGTTCTTCACCAGGATTCCCCCCTCATGGGGGGGCTTCAAGTGTAAAAGGATTTTTGTTTGGCTTGAAGCTCCTGGTGCTGTGGCCTCTCTGATCTAAAGCTGCTGCTGTCCACACAGCGCTCAGTTGGTCAAATTATGTGCAGCGCTGCAGCAGTCGCACCGGCAGCTTGACTTCTCTCCTGAACCGTACTTGTTTCATCAAACGTGTGTCTGGTTCTGAATGAACATCATGTGTCAACTTGGACTCGTCTCACCATGTTCTTGGTGGAGAAATTCAGGGAGCAGCATCTACTACTTTCTAAGATTAGACGGACTATCAGAGGTTCTGGTAAATGGGCTCCGCTTTTTATCCCGTATTTAAGTGATTGTCATGAGTTGCCTTTTAACATTCTTTACCTTCTGATGTGGTCAGTCAACCTTGCGTGAAGGACTTCTTTTCAAACATACTCTGTCCCTTGTCCCATCAGTCCACAGTATTCACCAACCGTCTTAAGTTATTCCAGCTCTAAATGACACTTTGCAGATGACGCTGTGATGCATAGTTTTCACTCAGAGGCTGTTTTTTTGTTTAGAACATGTTTTTCTCTTTGACTTACCTTTCAGCACTGAATGTGGGGAAGTGTCTAAAGGAATGTCTGATGGCCATTGCTTCCCCACCAGCGAGAAGGTGTCACCATCTCTCACTTAAATAAACCTCAGAGTGGTTTGTCTTTTTTTTTTTTTTTTTGTCCATTATTTGGCTTCACCACCATTCGGCCTGCGATGAGATGCATTTTCAGGCAACAGAGTTATGGTTGTTATTCTCGTTTTGAATCTTTTGTCTGATCCAGATTTAGATTAAAACCGCTTCAGACATTCTTGGTATCAATGTGCCTTTTATAATCAGAGCGGAAAACTACCTTTTGATTTAGTTGGTATTTACAAGTGATCAAAAGTGCCTGTCGTGCCTGCCTACTTATTTCACACCTGGAACATAACACAATAACTTCTCTTTCTCCTTTTTACGACAAACCGTGGAAAGTAATCATCACTCTTATTTGCCCAGCAGTGTGCTGTTAACTCTGGGCCCCCAGACAATACGTTGGAGCTGTCTGCCGGAATCATTCTCAAGGCTGCCTGGAGTAATGATAGATGACAAGCTTCTGCGGGGAAGAAAACATGTCTCCTGGTAGCACGCAGAGCCGCTCAGACAAAGGTGCCATCAGCTGGCAGCCTACCTGCCCGGCTAGTTGTAGAGAAAGGTGAATAAAAAGACTGCAGGGGACGGCAGCACAGAGACACATCCACATCCTGCTGGGCAGTGCAGTGAATCACAGTGAGGGGACTTCTTGCCAGTAAATACTAATAAAACCACGTAGTCAACTTTGGTGTCTCTGAAACTGTTCTGGATTATTTCCAAAGAAGAAAAAAACAAAACAAAACACGTACATGACTGTAGTGAGTGTTTGTGTGGAGAAGCTGTTGAGAACATTCAGCAGTTGTCAACTAGTAGTTAGTGAGGTTCGTGGCCTCCTATCACCCTTTCACCTGGACGGTAGCATGCTTTAGCGCTAGCATACGTTGGCGCTAGCATACATTGGTGCTAGCATACTTTGGCAGAACATGTTGAGAAAAGCTGACACGTTGCACTAGGTTCCCCTACCTGGTGTAAAGAAGGAGCTCGGAGAAGGAGAAAACATCCAGCGTGTAGGAGGAAATGTAAATCGGTTCCTGAAAATCGAGAACAGCCATGTTGCTGTCATTACTGTTATCCCATTGGTTCTGTTGCCAGAAACCGGGGAATCATTACCGTAATGACAGCAACTTGGCTTTGAACTTCTCAGCTTTTAGGAACCCTTTGACTGTTTTTGAGTCATGTAATTACGGTACTCAAGAGTATGCTTGTGTGAAAGTATTGCTAGTGATACCATTGAGGTCAAAGGATTTAAGAGCAATGGCAGTGGCGTGCGCGGTGAACGGTGGCTCATTTTGCCTAGTTTTACCTTTTGAGATGGATACAAGGTGTCAGAGGTAAATGAAACCAGTTTGTTCCATTCTTAACGTTTCCCTGACCAGGATAGTGAGTGGGTGCAACATTTACAAGATGTGAACCTGCCTCTGACATGCAGACGATTCCTATTGGTGCTGTTGTCCCTGACATAAAGTCGTTGGCCTCATCGGCATGGTTGCCGCAGACTCTTGAAGAACCCTGTGTTTAAGTCGGCTTCAGCGTGAGAATCCACCCACCACCACTGTAATTAAGACAAGGAGGATCTTCACCTGCTGACAAAGGAGGAAAAAAAACCTTGAAGGGCATTTATCTGGACGTGCCACAGTAAAGCATTTAGCTGTAGAGACAGAAAATAATGGGCTTAGTCGCCGGTTAAAAGTATGTTCTAAGCAGAAAGGCAATGTCACTAATGATATGACCTCTGACCCGCATGCCACGAGGTGCATGTATGACATTGTCTTTGCCGCTGAGAAGCAATCAAATGTGCAGAAGGAAGGGAGAGGAGAAGGCAAAGTGCAAGGTCAGGCGCTTCACACACACACACACACACACACAC
>JBBMJM010120795.1:0-14173 GCA_037832705.1 Centriscus cristatus
TAGGGAAAGATGGAGATCGACGATTCGCTGTGGCGACCCCTGAAGAGGGAAAGCCGAAAGAAGAAGAAGAAGAAGAGTTTGTATAATTAAACCGTATGTAGAGACCGAAAACGTCACATTGTGAAAGTTACCTGTGTATAACACGTGTTTTGTGACCTTTTTCTGTTGTCTGCCAGGGGAAGAGGGGGACACGCCTCTGCTGCAAGTGCAGCTTCTTCTTCTTCGCGGTTGGTGATCATTGGTACAATAGCACCACCTTCCGGTGTTAAACTTGCGTCAAGACTGACATTTAGAAGTTAGGCCAGTATAAACATGATTTGAAAATAGTTAAAAACAAACCATTTACTTGTGTCAGTGAAAGGAGCCTCATCAGAGAGCAGATGGGTTTTTTCCCAATCATACATTTAGGACTGTGTATTTATGTATTTTATTCATGGTTTAATTGTTGTATGTTTTCATTTATTTAGGAGGATGTTGACTCTACAGATTGAAGCTGAGCCAAGAAGCAGACAGAGAAAGGGAATCTATATTAAACAACTGATTTAGTAGTTTTGTTTGTTTAGTAGTTTTGTTTTTACACGCCACGTTTGTCATTGTTTGATAATAACGTCAACACTTGCCAGATCTGTACAGTTTGTTCCTTTACGGCTGCCGTAGCCGGGCCAGTAGTAAAGCTAGCTAGAAACAGGGCACAACCAGCAAGTTCAAAACATTGCTTTTATTTTCAAAATAATGGTATTATTAAGATAAGATAAGATACATAAACCGCAGACGGTGGATTGTACATACGTATAAAGTGTCGTATAACTTTCTGAGTTAATATATTAAGAAATAATATTAATTCGCATTAATATTGAGTTGGTATCGCCAATTAATCAGTGACAAGAGCTTATATTTTGAAGTTTTCTCCGGAAATAACATATCATTATCTAATAGTGTAGCTAACTTGACAGTTGTGTACGGTTCGTCAGCGAGATGGAAGTGAGGGAAAATAAGGGATGTTTTGCCGCGTGCCGACTTTAAAGCTCGGGATAACTATTAAACACAACGTTTTCTCACAAAAGAAGACGGAAATTGTGACGCGGTGGCATTTTAAACAATTTTAAAACTTTATCGGCATGATGAACGGTTCTATCTGTGTCTATGGGACTCAGGAGTTCCCCGGAGAAAGTTGCAGCAACTAGAGAAACTCCGGTGACTTTTCACGTCTGAATGACCGACGGGCTGCCTCCATGCCGGGACAAACGACGTCCCCGCCGCTGGCGGTGACCGTTCTGGCCGCGCTGTTCGTCGGTAGCTGTCGGTGTGGGGCTCCGGCAACCGGATGTGACGACACAAAGGTGAGCAAAACCTTTGTGTGGGTAAATGTTTTAAGGAGACGAGTTGTTCTCAACCTGTGTGTGTGTGTGTGTGTGTGTGTGTGTGTGTGTGTGTAGCTCTCATGGGAGAGGGACCTGCTGGCTGCTGATGCTGTTCCTTGGGACTGTCCTGTCCCTGCTTTTCCAGCGTCTACTCAGGTAACCATGGTAACCACACACCTCACCATGACAACCAGTTATCGTAGACACACGCATTTAGCTGTGCTGAGGTTTCGTTTGGAAGCTTTTAAACCTGCACATGGACCCTGATGTGATATAAATTTGCCCTCCTGGCTCCCTTTTCCACATCGGCCATGTGCCAGTTTGTTCCCATTGCTCCAGTAGATGAAACAACGACGTTCACTCTGTCCTCTGTCTGCAGACACTGTCCAGTATTGACACTGTGTACGATGCCGAGGTAAGTAAAAAAAAAAAAACCCTCAGCCAAGCACTTTGTTTGAGCATGTGATATCTTAGTTGACATTCTTGCATCGACCTTTGCGACCTGCGATCGACATTGTGACATGGCTGCTTTTTAAGATCAAGCTTCAAAGTTCACACTCATATCAAAATGTCACATGTTTTGTTCACCAAAATAATCCTTCTAATTGATCACATTCCTTTCCCCCACAGCCAGCCAGGCAGATGTGCATGGATAAACCCATCTCCTACAGCCACAGCATTCCCAACAGGTAACACGACGGTCCACCCACGACAGGTGGACGGACCAGGATCAGGCTAATTTCAGCGTGCTGGTTCCTCACACACATAAATCAAGTCACAAAAAGCAACAGTTTTACACTTCAGTGCTGTGAAAACGTTTTCTGTGTGTGTGTGTGTGTGTTTTACAGTGGCGCTTACAGACCAACAAGAGCCGAGAACGGAGAGTACCTGTACTGCCCTCCCCAGCGGTGGCTCAATAACGTGCATGTAAGTGCGGACGGGAAGTTCGTGTCCCAGCAGGGATCAAAGCAAGAAATATCCTTCCGTTTTATGAACAACGATAATCGCTCTCGTTAGTTCAAGAGCGTCTTTCATGAACATGCAGCTCAAAGTGCTTCACAACAACAGAAATGAAAAAGAAAAAACTTTAAAAGCATCAATACATGAAATAAAGACAAGATGAAAAGGAAAGCATGTGTAAGTTAGTGAAACGCTGAAGGTTTGAAGCTTTGTTTTACAAACTTTAAAAGAGCTTCCACAGAATCTGCACTCGATGATGTCAGATGTCGATACCTCGATAACCTCTGATTTAATCACATTGTGTGTGTGTGTTCATTACGGGCTTAACATAAGAACTAACTGGTTTTCTCTGAGGAGAAACCCAGAAATCCCCCCCCCCGTGACCGACGGCGATCGCCGTGTGTCTGTTCATTTGCCAGCACGGGGCCATCGCTGTGCTCTACCATCCCTGTGCTCCGAGCTCCGAGCTCCTCCGGCTCACGGCTCTGGCTCGCTCCTGTCTGCCAGACTACATCATGACTCCTCATCCTCAGCTCAGCAAACACATGGTAGGAGCAACTTTTTTTTTTTTTTTTCTTTAGACTGTGACTTGTCTAAAGCAGGGAAGAGCGTTGGAGTAATGATAATGTAATACTTTTTTTTTTTTCCGAGCCATCACAGTGAATTAGCCTAAACGGGTTATATCTTGGGTTCGACTGATGGAAGGATGTTGTCCGGCTGTGTTTGCTCCCCTCTCAGCCAATTGCCTTGGTGTCGTGGGGTCGGACCTTGGAGCTGTCGACAGCCGTCTCTTCAGATGTGTGCGACTGGCTACACGACTCGACCACCACAGGAAAGATGAGCAGCAGCCTGAGCCGGGGACACAAGTACAACCTGCTGCTGACCTGGTCGGCACATCTGGAGGGACACGCGACAAAAACCAAGGTGTGAGCTGTGACTCCCAGACAGTTTAACTGCCTCCGGCCGCACCCGGATGCAGCATCCCGCGTACTGATGATGATAATTTGGAACTATTTGCTACAAAACAACCTAGATGCACCTGTGACGTCACTCAGAGCAGCTGTCAATCAAGTAAACCAATTAAAACCAACAGAAAAGTCCACAACTGAACCGACGTCCGAAAAAAATCTCACTCAATTCTTCACTGATTGTTCTGAAGTTTGAACTGGAAGGTGAACTGCTGCTGCTCTTCTGTAAAACCCCCAGGAGTCGTTGAAGCGTTGTTGCGAGCAGACGATCTCCTCTCTGCCGGACGCGGAGCTTCGATCTGCTTCAGACGGGAAGAGACAGATTCCTACGCTCAGAAAGCGTCAGAGACGAGCCACCGTCAGAGACGAGCACCACGGTGTCCCGGGTGTGAGCGGAACGGATGAAGGACGCGTCTCCACTTCAACCATCGTCAGCGAGACGGGAACCAATGGGGCCGATGACGCCCGGCGGCCAGCAGCAGGTCCAAAGCAGCAGTTTGGGGTGAACGCATCAGAGGCTGTGGAACGAAGGCCCGAATCACCTGACCTCAGCTCGAAAGACGGCACAGAGAGACGCACGGCGTCCGTCAGGCGACGTGTGAAAGACGGCGGAGACGACGGGGAGATCACCGACGACGACGAGGTCGTGGGTGTGAAAGAGAGGGAGGTGGAGAAGCACGGTCACACACATCTGGCAAAGTCAGGTGACTCTTTGGCCAGAAATCAGCCGAACCCGCGTCAGAGCGACCCCAGCGGCTGTGACGGCTGCAAGGAAGGCGAACGCTGCGACTGCGTGAAGGGCTCAGGGACCACGGGGGAGAGCAACGGCCTCCCCAGGACGCGGAGGACGGACGAGGCCGTGTGGGCCGCGGCGGCACTGGGCTTCCTGCTGGTTCTCCTCGCGCTATCGGTGCTGCACACGCGCCTGTACCGCCACTGGAGGGCGCCACCCAGCCTGTACTGGCATGACCCCCAGCAGGACTACGACAGCGTGGCAGGTGGGTGGACAAGAACAACTGGATGTGAACAGACTAAATGTCAAGCTCATGTATCATCACATTTCTCTGGGATTCAGCCTCCCAGATGTGTCGTAACTCGTACGTGTGTCCCTCAGACATCCTCCGCAGGAGGCTGCGGAATGCAAAGACAAGGAGAAAGAGAGGCAGAAGACAGGAGTGCGTCCTCTTGCCCAGCTCCTCCAGCTCGGAGGAACTTCTGTAGGAAGACAGGAAACATTCGGACGACGTCGGGAACGTGTCAAAGGAAGCAAGCTGGAGCTGTAGACCGGGATCGGTTGAAAGGCGACAATGCAGCTTAACGGTCATTTAGGTTTTGTGTCCAGATCTGAATTTGTATGAGATAAATTGCAATTTAATGTTTTTAAAATAACCATCCAGTTATTTTCAGAGAGGAAATGTTTTACTTTATATAACGTATGATCCTCAGGACGCGTGTGTGTTTGTGTGCAGCACAAGTGTTTTCTATGTTTTTGTCTCAGCGCAGCACAGTGGATTTTTTAATTATTCAAATATTCATAAAATACATTTCTGCATTTGTTCTAGACATTGTTGAATCGCTATTTTCACCTTTGATGTTTCCAGGTATATGTTGCTGTTTTAAGTAACACTGGTATTTGATGTGTTGGAACTCTACACAGCTTTTATTCAAAATACATATGTGTGTGTGTGTGTTTGTTTCCAGACATCTTTGATGACAATAAATAAATGTTTTGATACAAGTGTGTTAAAGCTCCATGACCAACAAACGAGTTTGCTTACAACATCAGCATTGTGAAAAATAACACCAGAATGTCAGATTCTGAATTGATAGCGCTGGAATTAGTTCAGACGTTATTTCCTAAACCTAGTATGAGCTTGCTGGGGAAAAAAAAACATAAAACATCTAGTAGTGTAATGTTAAAATAAAAGAGTGTGTCAACACAGAAAACAAACCAAACTAAGGCAGCTAACTTGTTTTATTCTTTTATTACAAATGTACAGCTCATGAGTTTTATTTACGGTCGACCTTTAAAGTCATTGTTCTCTACAGTTTTTAACGTCGTCTGTTAAAAGATAACCGTCTCCCAAAAAGTTTACACGTGTGCAGAAACACGCGGTCGGTAACAAACCGCCGCTGTGTCTGCCGCGGGTATCAAGAGGCTGTAGATGAGATTGGTTTTTTTTGTTTTTTGAAGCTTATGGAAGGCTTGGTCCAACTGATGAGAGCTGAGGCGTGATACTGGAAAGAAAAACGTGCAGACGTAAATGATGAGTGTTGCACATCGACTGACGGAAGCGTTCCAACATTCACGCGAGAGGCACCCTACGTAGTGTCCACTAACTCGGGGAGGAAGCAGGTCATGTGCTTTTTTTTTTTTTCTTCCTTTCCTCTTTTTTGACCTCTCCCTCCCCCCACTCTGAGATGACTGTAGTGCTAAACCCAACTGGGCTTCAGGCCTTTTCCTGTCTCACCATCCCCACATCCGACCTTTGTATCCTTCCACCTGATGTACTCGTGTTTTAAGACCTCGTGGAAAACAGATCCTACTTCACCCGGCTGCCGTTTGAGAGTAGTGCAACGAAATACCATGCTGCTCGTGTGATCATGAATATGTACAGTGTGTGTGTGAGGTGATGGGGGGGGTAACCACAGCAACTCACAAGTACATCAGGGGTCCGGATGTTCAGGCTGACTGGAGGTGTTTGGTGAACAGCTCCCACCGGCTGAAGCTCCCTCAGGCCGACAAATATACATAAATATCTCACAAACGTAACCCTAACGCATAGCTTAATATAAAATATAGCATGAAAATATATGTTCATATATATGGCTCTAGTCTAAATGATTGAAGGGTCAAAGAGTTTCTACTGGCGAGTGTGTGTCAGTGTTTCCACAGTGTCAGTCAATCAGCCAGCTGAGTCGGAGACGATGATGTGCAAAGGCATTCGATATCAGACGAGATACATTTCCCACGTCTTCTCTTGTCCGAGGCTGAGGAGCTGACGCTCCAAAATCCTCTAACCAGGATACGGGCGTTTAAAAAAAAAAGAAATTCAGTGGACAGAAGTGCTGAGGGTGATCTGGGATTACAAGGTAAACCAATGAACAAAAGCCGCAAACACTTTGAAGAAACAGGTGGAATCACTGGGGGGTGTGGGGGGGGGTTGGACTCGGCGCAGCATGAACTAAAAAAAAAAAAAAGGTTAAGTGCGCCGTCATTTTTGCTTCCACTGCGAGGCTGAAGACGGAGATCAGAGAAGCGTCAGTGGGACGAATCAGCAGGCGGCGACAGAATAGAAACGTGGGTTCGATTACGTCCGGAGCCCGGAGGAGGGGGGAGGGGGGGATGACACCGTGCGACACTAGCGCTCGGAAAGTGAGAAGGTGTTCTCGAGATGCTGCTTTGAAGCGGTGAAGCTAAACGGAGCGCGGGGCCACAGCAGACAGACGCCTCAACTGGTACTGAGATGATTCCACTGGCTCTATAAAATGAGGCAAACTGTACGATAAATTAAACGCAGCTACGGTTTTTGATCGGGAGCCGTCGGTACGCGTCCGAGCACCGTCAGTCCGGGAAATGCTGAGGACCATTTCACAGGCCGCTCGGGACGTCCTCCCTCAAGAACATCTGAGCTGATGAATAAACAACAGATCAACAGTTAAATCAAGACGAGTCAGTAAAAGTATCAATAACAAAACAATAACAACAACAACCAAAAAAAAAAAACAATAGGCATCCATAAACAATAACAATGAGTCACAATTATTCCAGTGTAAGTGTTGTTTTTTGTGAGTCGTCCTCGGAGGGGCAGACAAACGCCGTCTGCATATTCAAATGAACGACGAGGAAAAGAGGAAGTAAGAAAAGAGAGAGGCAGGAAATGAAAACATGCCGGATCATGCTGTGTACCAACAACCAGATGCACGTGGTGGGGGGGGGTGGGGGGTGGGGGTGGGGGGGGCGCCCCCGCCTGCAACTCAAACCCAGGAGGAAGTGTCTGGAAGCCTGGGTGGGGTGGGGTGGGGAGGGGAGCTGGGGAGGCCTCGTGTCCAGGAAACTGACAGGATGGGAGGACGGAGAAACGTGTGTGTGTGTGTGTATGTGTGTGTGTGCGCACGCGCAACGGTTGGTTGACTTAGCTCCCTGCGTCTTCGTCCGTCTCTCCCAGCTGACACTTCCTCCCTCCCTGGTTCTCGGTGGTGGTGGTGGGGGGGGGGTGTGACGGGACAATAAATAAAGCCCCAGCACGTCAGGATCCGGTCTCTGTACATCGCCACCTCTGTGTGTCCCAGTGTACTGCACACATCGTGCACGCTGGCGCTCCCTCCTTCTGGACCTCTCCACACACCCCCTACCCCCACCCCCCCGTCTCGCCGTCACTTGTGTTAACAATTGACGCTCCGTCCTCTCTAGGTCCCGCCCCCCGCCTCATCCTCCTGTCATGTGACCACGTTCTACCTCTACCTTCTTACTCCCGTCCTTTCCGTTTTCTACCCATGCGTTGCTCCTTTCTCTTCCACCTCCCTCTCCATCATACATCCATCCGTCCGTCCGTCCGTCCGTCCGTCCGTGTCACTGTTTCTTCTCCCGGGTGGTGATGGTGACCAGCTGCTTGGCAGCCTTGGCGATGTCATAGGCGCACTGGATGACCTGCTGGGTGAGGAGCTGGTAGTCCACCGCAGGCGTGCCGGGCTCCGTGGGCGCGGCCTTGCGGCACTCCACCTGTAACCGGGAGGCGCTGGACGCCAACAGGCGGAGGGAGCAGTGAACAGCATCCAGGGCGGGGCGCTGCAGACAGACACAGACCACTGAGGCGTTTGTCTTTACTCTGTCGTTTTGTAAACAAGCCTCAAACCCACAAATATCCAACTGGAGATAATTACTTATATTTACATACATAGATGTTTTCCAACCACACCCATTTTTCCCTGTTTTTTTTCTGATTTTCTTTGAGTTTGAGTTGTTGTGTGTTATAGGTGTGTGAAATAAATGAATGGACGTGAAAATGAGGAGGGAGTAAACTCACCTTGGGGAAGAGCGACGCCATCTCAGTGACGGCAGAGTGGATCTTCTCGGAACACGGTACGAAGCTGGAGAGAACACAGAACACATCGGTTATTTTGCGTCGTTTTCCACAAACAAATGCACAAAACAAATGTGTGTACGAGTCACTGAAACGGACACACAAGACACAAGTGCTCCAAAAACTGTTTCAAACAGTTTTTACAAAGACAGATATCCTTTGATCCTTCTGACCTTTGAACTTCCTGTCCGCACACATCCGTTCTCACCTGTCGTGTTTGAACTCCTGAGCCGCCCTGAGAAGCTCCTGGATGTTTTTGGTCACCTGCTCCGTCTTCAGTATGACGTCCTCCGTACAGGGTAAGGTGGGGTCGGGCTCCCCCACCTCCCCGCCCCCTCCCTCCTCAGACTCCCCGCGGCCTTCCTCTTCGCTGCTGCGCCCCATGCTGATGCAAAGAGGACGACAAACGCGTTGAGGTCACGCCGGTGACGCCGCAGGTCCGACTGAGACACGTTTCTGACCTGAATGACACGTCGTATGTTTGCGTGTTGTCGTAGTCGCTGTCGGTCCCGCTGCCATGCTTGTCTGATTTTGGCACCTGGGGAGGGAAACAGAGCAGCAGCATACGTCACCAATATCATCCATCATCCATCTCACGTTGTCCTTGAGTCTTTTTGGCTCTAGAGAGAGAGGACAACTCACCATGTACCTGCCCACCTCTGTGGATCCAGACAGATGCTGACCGCCATACTGCACCTGGCCTCCCGTGCTACCCTTCCTCACCTGCTGAGAGAGGGCAAACACAAGGATGTATAGAGGAAGAGGCAGTGGGTGTGTATGGGCAGAGATCAGCAGGAAACAACAGGGCAGAGGAGTGTGTGGTCCCGTCAACAACACGTGTCTCTACAGCTATCAAACACCTGACACTCGACTGCAACTCTTTTCTACACATCACACAGAGCGGCTAAAGGGCTACGCGCGAGTGTCGATCTCCAGTACTGGAGCTACACGTCGATGACAGATGGAATGCTTACATCCAGAGGATGCAGGGCTGCACCGCAGTGAGCGAGGGACAGAGGTGAAGAGACACGAGAGAAAGGACAAACAGGTGAATCGTTGTTTCCGAGAGATGGTGGACTGGAGACCAACGAGTCATCGCTGCCAAAGAATACAGCTGAGGAATGATCCGCGTTTCCATAGGAACGACAAGGGATGGTAAATGTTCCATCCTTTAACATGCTTTCCTTTCCTAAGTGTGTGTGTGTGTGTGTGTGTGTGTGTGTAATAAGCGGCAGTGGGTCAGGAGAGATAACAGGAAGGTGAATGAAGGCTGAAATACAAACATCAAAGGGAGCAGGTGGAGAGTGAAGCATCGGGGGTGTCACCAGGCAACAGAAGAGACAAGACACTCCCTATTTGACATCTTTCTCCATCAGGTCACACGTCCCCCAATTTGAGGAGTCAATCTGTTTCTTTTCTTTTCTTTTTTTTTTGGGGGGGGGCAGAAAGTCCAAATCTGAATGGGGGGGGGGGGGGGGTCATATATGATATGACCTTTTAAGAGAGAAAGATCTGGAAACTGAGATGCAGGAAGAGAGTGATGGGAGGGAGACAGAGGGCCGAGGGACGGACCGTCAATCTGGCCGGAGGGAACCAATCAGGAAGGAGGGAGGTGAGAAGGGGCGGGGAGAGATCTAACTTACGCTGGGTGTGTTGATGGGCTGCAGGCGGGCTGCCAGGGAGTCCAAGGCTGGGGGGCCATGGGCCGTGGGGCCGGGGGCCGCCCCTGGCTCGTACATTGAGAAGGCCTGCCGGTCCCTCCGATGGGGATGGGAGTAGGGGGTAACCGAGGAGGGCACAGAGAACCCTGGGGGATCTGCTCCTGTCCCGTATCCACCCAGACCCCCTCCACTAATTCCTCCTCGCATCCCACCCCCTGCCCAGTAGCCTCCACCTCCTCCTCTTCCACCACCAGGTCCCCCTACCCCATGGCCAGCTGCCCCCCCAGCCTGCTGGCCCCCCCGCAGCGAACTGTTCTCTGTCTGCATCCGTGTGATCTACAGGAGAGGAGGGAGGGAGCAGGAGGGGATGAGAGAATGGGTGGGAGGGAAACGGGTGGGTGTGGGGCGGGGGGGTTGAAGGGAAGGGGGGGGGGTTCAACTGAATGTAAAAGACAAGCATCCATAATAACAGGTACCGTCAATGGGTCATACAGGACTGTACATATCAACTGATATCAGTAAAGGTTGGGGGGGGGGTGTTAAGGACACATGAGTTGCATGACAGCGTTTAGGAGTGGGAGGGGCAAGGGGGCTGGAGGCTACGTACATGCATATATATATATATGTATTCATATGTACATTCAAGGGTCTGCAGGGGAGATGAAGGCGAATGCACACCGCTATTGGTTGGGGCGGGGGGATTCGTGACAATTATAAAGGACAGAGACTGGAGGGGGCGACACCGAGCGACCCCCTGGATCCCGGGTTGGACCGAGCGTTTGCAACTTCCTGTCCACAGCTCTGATAATGACAGCATCGGGAAGGCACCAGAGACTACGGGGTCAGCAGCTGTGCCACTTCACTCACCTGCATGAACGCGTCGCCCACCACGCAGACTTGGAATCATTTTTGGTGACTTCTTAAGATCAGTCATTGTTCTGTGATGTACATTTGTTTTGAGAGTAACGTCCCCCGACTCCTAAACTGAGGATGGAGCATTTATTGTTTTGCGCCGTGCTAATCTGCTGTCGGCTGAGGACAAACGATTCGCGGCAAGTTGCTCACGCAGGCTGACGACGGATGACGACAGTGAGCTAATGGGGGTGAGTCACAAGACACATGAAGTGATGCTGGACAGGGGACAACTCTCAAGGAAAACACTGTCCACAGTAAAACATCGCCAGCCAACGTGGGAACCAGCCTTCCACCTCTGACTTGACTGAGCGTCTCCCAGTGACATTTCCTGACAGGAAAATTGCATCAGCGTGCAAAGATATTAAAATATTCACATGTCTCTCAATCATTCCGCCCTCGTTCTGTCTGAATCCATCCGCCCTTCTCTACTAAAGGGCCTTTGTCACTCTGCCTTGTTTCTTTAGTCATATTTGACGTGATCTGACCTCTTGCTTTACCCGTCACTCCTTTTTCTCGGTCCTACCTCCTTCTGCAGCCGCCTCAGCTCCTCGCTGAGGTTGTTGTTGACCTTCATCAGCTGCTGCACCTTGGCTTCTGAGGAGGCCAGCGCTTTCTTCACCTCCAGGTACTCCTGCAGGGTGATGGGCCCATCCGACAGGTCTGACGAGTCCATGCTCTGGAGCAGGTCGAACGCACAGGGACGGACAAACGGGCAGAGACTTAGCAACAGCTACGAGCCAACGACCTCAGTGTTCTCGGGCGTTAACAGTGAAATATTCAGCGCGTCTGATTCAAACCCGTTTGAGCGCCGCGGGAACAGAGGAGAACAGTGTTTGAGAGTTACAGCTGTTCAAATACACCCAGACAGTGCAGCTTTGGTTCTGGCTGTTGACGGCGGCGTCCACCTCCGCTTCCTGTGACCCCCAGAGCATACTTGAACACACTTCTCCACCACTCCCTCCAATGGCACCAGTAAAAAAACGTTCTCTGCTACTTTAAACACCCCTGTCCAGTACCGTGTGTAGTTTGAAGGGAATAATAAACTGATGCATACACACAACAAATCATGTCAGGAGACTGATTTCCAATGCTGATTTCTGGTTTGTTTTCTGGGGTCTTTTCTGTTTTCCCCTCTTACTCTCTCTCTTTCTCAGTATCCTGAATTCTTCCTTGCTCCTGCTCACTTTCCCTCGTTCTCTCCGTATGAACAATGCCTCGCTGACAAGGACCCAGAATAGCTGCTGATGTCAGTCAGGAGCTATGTGGCAGCTCCCACTGAAGGCCACACCCCACACAGCATGCTGGGACAAGCAGGCAGAGCGGAAGACCCAGGAGAGGGCAATTCTACTGTAGACTAACCGACTGATGTCGGAGATGGACAACAACAGACTCGATGCTTGACATCATCAGTGCCGAGCAGCAAGATGGGAACAACCCCCAAGGACAATGATCCCCTTCTACATTAAAGCCGCTGACCCTACTTTCATCCATCTGTCCATTCTACAAATGCAATTTTTATATATTGGAAATGTCACATGTACTTATGTATGTGTGATCTCACTATTTCATTATAACAATGTAAGTAAGTAGTCCTACTACGTCCTCATGTCAACATCCTTTATCTACATATATATTGTCTATTGCAATTTCATTTTAAGATTTTTATTTACTACTGATCTCCTCACCTAGGACACGTGCACATTTTTTACGCCTTCTGTTTTGACCCCCAAGTGTGAGCATACAAATGGACTTTCTTAGGATGTAGTGTGTGCGTGTGCGTGCGTGCATGCAGGGTGCTGTACCTTGGCGCGGTTGCTGCGTTGCGTGTTGTTGTTGTTCTGGGCGGTCAGCTCACTGTCTGTGTCTTCATCCGAGGCTACGCTGTCATAATCATGCTGGTCATCGTCGATGCCAAAGTCCAGTGGGTCTGAGGAGGTGGACGGCAGGTTTGAGGACAGTTCCATCAGTATATATTGTTTCGTAGAACGTCCCTCTCCAGGATACTCACAGCTGACACAGCTGAGTGATGTCAGATACCAGCATACATAACATTTCTGGAGTTGCACATGTTGTGGGTGTTCTAACGTCAACTTTTAATTAGGAACACTGCAGTAGTTCAGACACATTATGTGTTCAAACTACGACAGAACAAATGAGTGACAGACAATCCGGCCCAGCAAACTATGCTGAATCTATTTGAACCAAGTATCTTTAAACGAATCAGAGCTCCACGGAGAAGAATATTAGTTTAGAAATTGGACTACAAATCATTGGCGTCTTGAGTTTTCCTCTTTATATGAGTCTGGGTCTGTGCTGTAAAGCCCACCCACCCCTCCCTCCTCGTTTCTCTCACCAGTCGGGCTGCTAAGACCTTTCCCCTGCTGTCTCCTTTTGGCGTCACTTAAGATGTCTATGATGAGCGTGGCAAACTCGCGGGCGTTGAAACGGGCCAGCTTCTGGCGGCCCTGAAAGAGGAGACGGGGACAAACCACAGGTTTGGTTTTAAACTATTCGTTCGACACAAACAGAGGCGCTGGCTGTCTGCTGCACAGTGCAAACGGACTGCTGCAGTCACCCGCCACATGCTGTGGAAAAACACACACACACACACAACCAAAAGCATGCTGGTACATACACAAATATGAGAAACTCACACTGGAATTACAGAAACATGTTGATTAAATAAGAGTAAATGTCTCATTGTGTTAAATCGGAGTTGTCTTATTCAAACTACGTTGTGTGTGTGTGTGTGTGTGTGTGTGTGTGTCGCCTTACCTGGTTGCGTGTGGCGGAGTACTCGGGGTTGACGGGTAAGAAGGGCACGGCGCTTCGCTCCGTGACCAGCGTGCTGTGGTTCTGGGTCGTCAACCACACTGCGGACACAAACATGTGGGTAAAAATAAGTCTTTGTGTGTCAAGAGTGTGCGCGTTTAAACAACAAGGTCACGTTGGCTGGACACCCCACTTCACCCACCCACCCACCCACCCACACGCATCAAAAGCCAGAAACAATGTACAGTATAAGAACTGAATACCTGCAATGCACAGTTGTGTTATGATCCATTATCCCGCCTGTGTGTGTGTGTGTGTGTGTGTGTGTGTGTGTGTGTCCTTGATACTTACCTATGGTGCTTCTGTCAAGAAAGAAAAAATCTGACTTCTACTACTGCTACGGAGGGAAAAGAAGAAAGAGCTGAGGAGGAGGAGGAGGAGAGAGAGACTCA
>JBBMJM010120806.1:0-14173 GCA_037832705.1 Centriscus cristatus
ACACACACACACACACACACACACACACACACACACACACACACACACACACACACACACACACACACTGCATGTGTAGGCACAGAGGTGGAACTTTCTACTTCTGAGGTTAAGAAGCATTCAGAGATTCTGAACATGTTATTTTAAAAACCTCCTGCAAATGCATTTTAAACTGTGCCTTTGTACAATTTCCCCAGTCCCTGACGCTGTCATTAGACCCTGCTTGACAGTTTAATGTAGGCATCAGCACATAAGCAGCCTGTGAGTCACATGTGCCCCCTCAGCACAATTGTTTCAACTGTGAATGAAACCCAATTTTTTTTTTTTTTCTTTCCCTCACTGCAAAACAAAACTGAATATATACAAAGCTGGTTTCTGTCCTTCTTTGATATGGTCTTTTCCACCGGGTGCAACTGGTTTTAAGTGTCGAGCCAGTTAATCAATCAAAGAATTAATGGGATTAACCTGCAGGTCAAAGTGAGGCTGCTGCTGAGACCGTTACTCCAGATGAAGCTATGACAAGGATAACTGAGACTTGTCCACGCGACTTCTTCCAGAAATAAACCGAATAATTTTGACACTATAGTGCACTCCGCTTGTAGTGATCAATCAATCCAAAGTTAGTGATCATTCAGCTTGGTCCCAAACGCCTACAAACATGATTATGGTGAGGACACAAAAGTCACTAAACTGTCTAGTTGTTGTTTTTTTTGTAGTGTTGCTGAAACAGTAGTCGTTGGTTTGCAGCACTGAACGGGAACACAGAAACACTTGCACACGTGACGAGTGCAACAGCGGCAAATCCAGTTCCGTGCTCAAATCATTCTGTAATCATAGCCACTCTAGGTTTTCCATTTCCTACTCCAATCACTGTCTGCTTGCAACAAGAGCCTACCTGCTCTGCTGTATGTCAGTCATGACAATGTCAGACCTTTTTCGGAGAGCCCAGATGTGGCAGGTTGATGATCCGGAGATTTTGCCCCGGTGGAGAAAGCACATTAGACTTAAGCTGAAAATGTGAAGATGCCTGACTGGATGGACAGCCCCCACCGCTTTCCACTGTATGCAATGGATCGTACGTGAACAAAAGACACATGTGGCATAAAATCAGGATGAACACTGTGTGTTTTCTAATTGGAGGAAAACATATTTTTAGGAATTCACTAAGAAAACTGAAGTAAGGAAATCACATGTATCACCAGACTTATGATAAAATATTAACTGACTCAGTGATCAGAGAATCAAACAATTCATATGATATTCATATGATATGTGGATTTAGTGGATGCAATGGCGCTTTCACTGTACTACAGATGACAAACACCCAACACACACACACCCCAAACTGAAATCTGTGTTAATGACATCTTTTCTGCAGAATGACTTCGCCGCACCACTGCATTACCCAGACATCTTTATCTCCCTATATTTAGCTAATTCCTTATCTGAGCGGAAGCCCCAGATAGCCTGACTGTAGAGGATTACTTGACATCTGATTTGTAGCTCTTAAGCTGTTTTGCGCTTTTCAGAATGAAATTAATTGAGAGCATTTGCGTTTTGCGATATCGTTTAAATTAGTTACAAGGCCTTAATTTGCTAATTTGCTCTCTGTGCCGCTGCAGATTTTGATCTTTGCCCGTTTGTTGCTCTGCAGCCTGACCAGATACAGAGGGAGTTAATGTGGGGTACGGCTAATAAGCGCCAAAGCCATAGGCTGGTGCTCTTATGATTAATGAGAACCGGGCTTTAGCTTCACCGGTGGTATCTCTGTTGAATAAGACTCTGATTACACCTGGCTGGGGCACACATGACTAATGGCTCATGGGCATAATTCACCATTCCTTCAGCCCGAGCAGGAACCGCTGGATGTTTGATCGGACATCCACGAGCTTGCATTAAATCTGTACTTATGCATGTGCGTCCGTAAAACGAATGCCCTCGCCGTGCTCAAGGGCTGCTCCCCTGTCCCAAAGGGAGGCATGCTTTTCCATAATTAACATTTTGCCGTTAAAATGTGACATTGCTGTGGTGCCTACTTAACTAAAATATATTCCCCCTCCCTGAGGGCTGCTATTTCCACGAGGACTTCATGAACTAGCTTTTTGTTTACTCATTATTATGTGGTTTCTCATCTCTGGATAGTAATTTGTTCGCCTCAGTAGGAGGACGGAGGCAGGAGCCGCTGGTATGCTGCTGCGTAGGAGATTGTCATGGCCTGTGCCCTCGAAGGCAGAGTCAGGAGGTGAATATACTGCACAGGCCAGTAACTCTTTAGAAAGACGTTATCGCTACAGGAACAGTGATAATAGGGCCCGTTGAACACCTGGGTGATAATCGGTGAAGGTTGAGTGTTCAACCCTGAAAGACCAAAAAAAAAAAGTTTATTGCCTGGTGACTATGTTTTTGTTGCAAATAATATCAAATCCTGTCTGGTTAACCTCATCTAAATGGCATATTTAAGTCTGTTTACAGTTCCTGCACCCTGCCCCCATTTCCAAACAGACAGAAATGACCGTTTCATTACCCAGCGATGGCCGACTCACGGGCTTGTTTGTCTTGTCATCCCGGCTTTGCAGGACACCATTCTGCTCCATTGCCTGAGCTGCAATCACACTGTCCGTGTCTGAAATGGTGTTAAGCTGTGCCTCATTGCACCAAGCCTGTGCTTGCTGGGCACGAGCCATGCGGAAGCAGCGGGTATGCTCCTCGGGCTGGAGGCAGTGCAGGAGTTGAGCGGGAAGGAGGCAGATTCAAGGGCAGTGGAGGGATCTGTTGTAGGTCGCTCCCCCGTATTTCCCCCTTCAAACACGGTTGTTGTTTATTGCTCAGCAGTGGCAGCGTGGTCCTCCTCGGGGCTAATTTGTCACCCTGTAAAAACAGGACAGCACCGCTGCGCGCAGTCCGCCAGTGAGCTTGTTATGTTCTTGCCAGGACGGCAAAGATAAGAGGGGAAAAAAAAAGCATCATTGAAATCACTGGGAAAAAAAAAAAAAGGTTGGGAAACTTCTTCCTCATTTTTTTTCATCTTGTCTGCTGGGCTATTCAACAGCGTACATGTCTGCTTTTCTGAGGGGTCTGCTGCTCATTAGAGGCCCTTGCGCGGTGTTCGCTCAGCTGACCCGGGGATGGGCCCGTGTGACAGTTCAGCTCAGAAATAAATATGGTCCTGTCACACTGTGATGAAATCGCTAAAATGATATGATACCATGTAAAATATCGTCTCATCATCCATCTTTCTATTCATCCCTCTTTGTACTGCGTTATGTTTTCAACATTTATTTTCCTCATCTCTCACTCTACATGTGCCTGGGTCAGTAATGAGCTGGTTTGGCTTCCTTTTCCTGCCACAGGCATTCCCCCCCCCCATACCTCCTCCCTCATGTGTTCTTTGCTCTCGCTTTGCCTTTTCTTCCCCTATGGTTATCCAGGTTACCATTGGCCGTATTCTCCCTCTTTCACCGCTTTAAAGAATGTAAATCATTTCCTGGCGACACCGGAGGATCCCACACGCTCACGACCATTTGCTGTCTACAGACGTTGTTCAGCCCGTGTGGTCCTCATCTGTCTTACAAGTGTGAAATATGTATGAACACTGGTATCATTGCCCTCGGGCTAGACATAGACAGCATCACCCTCGGCTCTGAGTGCGAATGTTTAAAAGAGAGGCATTCTCTCATGCGTGCTGTATATCAAAGGAGGAGGCATGTCAGCATACGCACACTATGTTATGGGAACTGGCTGTTTAAAGAGCAAAACATCTGCCCGTGATGGAATTTGATATTGTTATTATCAATAAACATATCAGTCTTTCATTTTCTCTGAACAAAATGGAGGTGGCACGGATCAGGGGGAAGAAAAGGCGCTTCATTTCATATCAGGACGGCGTCTTTTATTCCTCTGAGCGCCTGTCTGTCAGTACGATTCATCCATCCTGAGTGGATTTCCTGATGGAGGAAACCATAGAGCCACAAGACAACACATCTGTCAAAGTTATGGACAAAAAAACCCAACAGCGTTCCAAAGAGGAAGTCTCATAGAGCCTGAAGAGCGAGAGACACCTATATGGCTGGAATACAAGAATGAGATGCTAAATACTCCTTTTTAGAACTTCTTCTCCAGTCAAATAGAATAGAAATCATAGTTTTTATTCCAGTTATGTACAGAGATCGTTAGGTGATGTCATTGGGGACTGCTGTGGCTCAGTGGTGTGTTTTTGAGGTATCAGAAGGTTTTAGGTTCGAATCCCATCCCATGTGAGTCTGCCTCCAAGTGTACGTCAGCAAGACATTGACCCCCCAACTTTGTGTATGTGTGTGTGTGTGTTCACTGTGTGTTGCATATTCGTGGTGCTCAGTAAAATGTACATGAAGCGACAAAATGTAAATTGCGTTGAATAAAGCTGGATAAAAAAAAAAGTAGTTTTGTGTCAATAGGCAGCACAAAGTGAAGTTGGAGGTGCAGGCTGGATTATTGTGCACTGGTCAAGTATTTAAAAGAAATGCACAGGGAAGAGGGGAAAACTGAGAGCAGATGACATGTGAGAGATAATGTTGCAGGACCGAAGGACGGAGGGAGAATACGCGTTAATGAAATTTCGCTCTTTCAACAGTTGGGTTGAAGTGGCGTGTACTTGTGGATTGACAGAGATTCCTTTGGTTGGACCCTCTTGTGCTAATTGAAACAAGAGATGGGTAAAAGCTACACAGGGGATAAGAAGTGGCTGTGATAATGTGTGCCTCTTCACCTCAATCCCATTTAAGCTCTTGTCTTGCTGTCATGACCTGAAAAAGAATCCCACAAATCCTTTCATTTTTCCAGAAGGATCTTAGCGGCTGATTTTCACTGACTATGAGTGGGGCTCACCGGAGAGAACCGTTTGTGCAGTCGGCACGCTGCTTGATTAAGACCCAGGCTCCGTGGCGTTGTAGAGTCATGTAATTCATTTACATAGCGGGAGCGCCTGCAGTCTTCAGAATTGGGGACGGTATTGTGTCGAATTGATACGGGGCTCAGGTGAGGTGGCTGCACTCGGCGAGCAGCGCAGGAGAACAAAGCCTGTACTGATTAACACTGTTCTTCATTCATGAGAGGGAGCCCAGTGAGGCAGAGCCGTTGTCTACGACACATGTAACTAATCCAAAACCAGTAAGGGGGGAAAAAGCCCCCTCCCGCATCTCCTTACACTAATACAATAGAATAATTATAACCTCTCGGTCTGTACCCGACCGATGGTGTCAGCACCCTTCAAATCATTATAAGGATTTGAATTTATCTCAACTCTGTGTGTGCGTGTGTGTTTTCAGACCCTGGAAATGTACAAAGATTCCAATTAATGACACATTCAAATCAGTCAACCAGTCCTCTTCAGTTGCTGCGTTCGTTGATGGTAAAGGTTAAGACATAATGAGTGCTTATGCAAGTATATATGGATTTCTAAAAGCTTTACATAAAAAAAAAAAACACCAAAACAATTAAGCGATATTGAACAATTAACAGCATGCACAAGGAAATCAATTCATAAGACTTATGGCCTGACTCCAGAAGGACAGAGAAATATGCATGGGATCCTGTCAATAATGACCCAATCACTGGGCGGGGGCGGCAGCGGGTACACGAAGCCAGCAGCACTCCTGAGTTTGTGCTTCGACAGCAGCATAATTCAATGCAGACACTGACAAAGGTATACTATTAAAACGTTCACGACGGAGTAGATTGCCCACACTGTTAATTCGCCGCCTACGCTTCAATCCAGCTTTCAACATGTCTCGCTAGTTGTCGTCTCTTCAAAGACAATGTGGGACAATGTCTCAATTAGCAAGTAACAGCAGTGCGGGACTGTCCTGCACAAGGTGGGACATCTGCTCACTCCACTTATAGCAGATGGAACACGAGCTAAAACAAACATTCACACGCGTCCCACCTCGGATTTACAGCACATCACCACTCAAAGCACGACAACCTAAAAGTCGCCCGTGTCACCCCCGGAAGCTGAATTACCGGACTTCAGCCTTAAACCCGTTAATAGAAATTGCTATGGCGTTTTGTATGAAAACTTCTCTTGACTTCTCTTCAAGAGAAGTGGAGAGAATGTAGACAAATGGAGGTGTTTGTTTCATCATTTTGTCATATTAAACAGTATCTGATAAAAAAAAAAAAGAAAAGATCACTCCCACCATACTCTTAGCGTGTCTCACTTCACTGTCTTCGGAGACTATTCCAAACAACCTTGTAGACGTTCTGTTTTGTCTGCTTCCTTGGAGTTAAATAAACACTTGATAATAGACGGTCACAAAGCCCTGGACCAAAGATTCTGTTTGTGGCTGAGGAATGTGCACACAGGCTCCTCAGAGGGACAGGATTTTTTTTTTTTTTTTTTTTTTAATGTGGATCAAGCCAGTAATGTCTATTTAAGTCATTTTAACTGACCACAAGTCTCATTTGTCTGGTGATCTCTCTTGTTTTTCTACAAAACCTTTAAAGTTGTACCCCCGCATAACGTACAACATTCTAATGTTCTGTTTCATATGGACGTTTCACAGGTCTTTGCAGTTGACGTATGTTCTGCTTAATCTCAAGTGTCCTGTAGATTAGATCCAGAAGGAAATCTGTGATGGGCATGATATCCTGAGGCTTATGTAACGTTGGCTGGTCCCCTACTGGGTCAATGATATGCAGCGACATGTATGGGCATCGGCTGGGTTTGGCACCTGTCCTGTCTGGGTGTGTTTTCTGGAGACCCTCTTTAATGAGAGCAGAGGAACAACAGAAGCAGATGGAATTGCCTTAGGGATAGTGGGAAGGGCGAGGACGTCAGTTGTGGGAGGAAGCTGGTGCCATGTGGTGGCGTGCCCACTCTGCCCTGTGGTCATCTCTGCTATAGTCCTGCTTGGTGGTCATCCAGGCGAGCGTTGGCCTGCCAATTAAAGATGGGCCCATAGTCAAGCCTGAAGGATCCTCCAAGCCCACATTCCTCCCTCTTCCGTCCGTACTTCGGCTTTCTTTCTCTCCTCAGCCACTGTGCAGCCAACACCCTGCTGCATATTCTGCTTTGTTCTTGTTTTCATGAGGCTGTTTCCTCATCTTCATGATCTGCTCAGGCACGAGGCGTCACAGTCATCCAGGACTGCACAGAGAGCAGAATTAATATGCAGATGTGGATGAACTCAGCATTGTGGCTTTACACATGTGAGACCTGTGCTTTCAAGACCAGTTTATCCGGAGGGGGCTCAGATCTATTCACCCTGGGCCTAAAATCGATTTCAGAGGGCAGAGGTCACTGGTCTACTTGGCTCTGTGTAAGCTGAAAACTTGAGAGGGAGATGAAGACGGAGAGGATTAGAGAGAAATCAGGACAGTAGAGGAGTCTGTATGGCAGTGAAAACAGCTGACTCAGGAAGAATAGGTGGGATCACGGGGATTAGGGAGGCTTGTTAGTGAGTTCTGGAAGCACAACCTGCACCATCTACCACCTGCTCCTGATTTCCATCACTAAACTCTCTGTGTTCCATATGGAGGAGACAGATGTGAGAGACACATCAAGCAAGCTCACATTTGATTTCAGGCTGTTATAGAAAATGCCTGCGCTCAGCCTATCTTCCTTCTGAAGGCTTTTTTTTTTTCTCCGTGATGCATCCAAAGACCACTGTCTGAAATATATTCTCTCAGGCATTCCGACAGGTGCTAAAACGTTCCAGTGCTCCATTCATTGAATGGTGCTTTATACGATTTCATCAAGAGCAATATATCTGTTACCAACCAAAATTAGCACAAATCTCTGATTAAGGCACTGCCATGGAAACAGCCATTTCACTTTGGTTTGTGACACATGCTGCAGAGAAAATTGTACCCAACATTTGCTTTGTGCTCGAACTTGAGTCATTCCCTGGAAGCATTGTATGGAGAATGCTAGTGAGCAGTTTGCTCATTTTTGCTGGGTGTCTGTTTGTGCGTCTGCAGGACAAAGGACTGAGGACACAATCTAGGCTATCACAACTGTACAGGGATAGTTATTGCAAATGATGTTGCATACAATAGGTAGAAACTGTCACAGAGGAAGCAGCCTGTCTACATGTGACTGTGACATCATGGAGGAATTTTTTTCGGTCTAAATCAGTTGCACCAGTTTGACAGATACTGTCGCAGACTGTTCACAGTTGTCATCTCGATGTGCTAAATTGTGTTTTTGTCACCATTATATTTCCGACGTGACGTCTTCCGATACGGTGTATATGTTGCAGTTTAATTAGCTCACACCTCACATATCCTCACAATATGTCTGTCGTTTGACGCTTGATATTAGCGCTAAAGCGGCACGCTGTCAGTGTGGATGAAATGTAGGCCCTGCTCCGTCTTCTTGTTGACTGCCATCATCATTCGTGGATCATCAACAAATCTCTTTCAATGGTGGAAACAAGCAATCAAAAATGTCGCTTTTTTCTTTTTTGGACAGACGTGGCACACAGTACTTGTAAAAGTACATCATATAATTCCATGCTGTTTGATTGTGTCGGAAATTCAGTTAAGTGCGATGTAAAACTGTCTCATGTTCAGGTGTGTTGTTGTAGTCTTTTGGGTGTCGCACGTGGGAGCAGACACTGGTTTTGAAAGCGAGAAATGAAAACGCTTGCTCTCTGGAGAGCGTCTGAAGATGACTTCTTTGATGTGATCTTGCACCCATTGTGCTTTTCACTCCAAAAGTTTCCCCTCACACGGCGGCGGCGCATCTTAAACTGGAGCACATATTTGTTTATGGATGAGGGACCCGACATCATAGAGACATCCCTCACCCAATCAGAAGACTCCTCGGCTTCCCTCTCCCATCAAACGCCCCTGTCATCTTTACATGGTGCGGCGTTTTCTCCTGCAGCAGTGTTGCTATGGTTAGAACCGGTGTTGGTTCCAGTGTCAGAGAGGGTGACTGACAGATCATACGATGCCACGGCACAGCGAGACATCGGCAGAACGAGTCTTAGTTGTCACAAAAGTGACAGCAATTGTTTTGTCACGACAGAAGCTTTTGAGGGCTAATTTAGGTTGTTGGAAGGTTACATTAAAATGAATGCCAGCGTCATAGCTGAGATACTCTTGGCCTTTTATAGGCCACAGAAGTTTTGTGTTTTAACTCCCCAAACGTATTTGGCGAAGCCATCAATCAGTGTTGTACAACCTGCTGTTCTACAGGAGACTGGTTACAGTCAGTGAACACGACATGAATAGATTGAAAGCAACACCTGTTCTGTCTGTCACACTTCATTTAAAAAGAAGCAGCATGATGGGCACATGCTTTTGCTAATGTGATCATTTTCACACTGTATATGTTTCGGGGAATTCGTCATGAGCGCATTATTCAGCGTTGCACACATAAATAACCTGGAAAAAAATATAATCCCTCATTGAGTCACCTGACAATAGACTGGATGTTGATAGGTCAGGTTACTCTGGATCCTAAGGCTTTTGAGCTGCAGAACGTGTGACATTGAAGAGTTGCATGTGAGGACCGAACCAAACAGAGGACCGTTCCCTCAAGTACTGTGAAACGTATTTGTGAAATTGTGTTTTTGTCTTTTAACTATATTAAAGCGGTTGCGCCATCTTCATCATCTTGGCTATTCTAGTCAGTTATTGTGGTCGGTTTCATGCTCTGAACAATAGGCGTTGCTCAGCCACATCAATTTCAGACTGGAAGTTAGACACACACTTTCCCATCACACCATTCCAGCTCGGTTTGGTTCTGTTCAGGCACTTTTCCAATACGTTTCAGTACCTCTTTAATGTAGGTTCTTTGACGTCACAGTGCGTCAAAGAACAAAAAAAAAGAACATTGACAGCGTTTTTGTACTGTTACATAAACACATAAACAATGTAGAACATGGAGGAGATGTGACAGTTCTAGGATTTTTGTGACAGACAGCGAAAGGAACGGAGCGGGACATGATCACCGACACGGAACTCCGCTCCGGGTCTGCGGGTCTCCTCTTATAACAAACCGTCTAACAAGACAAAATTCCCCCCAAAAATGTCTGCGTCATTAATGGTGTAATACAGTGTGTATCAGACATGTTCAATGACACTACGCCATCTGTCTGTAGTGACCAATCAGAGGCCGGCACTCTGCAAAGTCACATGTGTAGAATCAGCTCGGCTCGTGTGGAACCCCCAACAGAGATGGTACAATAAAGAGGTAATATCGCCAGAGTCAGAAGAGTACATTTGAGTACTGACACAAAAAGTAGTTCTCCACCAGGCATATGCATACAGTAACCTGCTGTGATCCAGCAGCAGCGACTGGATATTTGCTGCAGCTTAAATGCATTGACTGCAAAGGAAATCAATGCCGTTGAGCTGTTAGCGTGCTGTGGTGGGTCATGCTCCTATGGATTACTGGAGGCCCCTGCAGTGTTGTCCCAGAAGCTGTCAGGATTTGTACAGACACATATGCATTAAAGACAGAATCCGGAGGTGAGACTGGGCAGAGTTCAAGGGTGGAAGGTCAGGAGGGATGGTGGCGGCAGAGACAGAAAACACGAGGAAACATGCCGTGGCTTTGGAACGGGGCTTCAAGGTCAGTACTGCTTAATTAAAACGCTGCTGCATCCGAGATGGGTTCAGAAGTAAGTAGTAGTTATTAGAGGGAAAATGGAGCCATTGAGCCAGAGGATAAGATGTTTATGAGACAATAAGTCATATTTTTAATTACAAAGGGTTTAGAAAACCACCCAGTCAACAGTAGGAAACATATAGATGTTGATTTGACAGGATTTCTGTTGACTTGACATGATGTGCAAATATTTGTCGAATAAATATTATTCACAAAAAGGCATATGGTTGATATTCCACTGCACTTGAAGGAGGAATATTTACTTCTAAGTTAATCTTTGTAAGCTCCAGGGAAAGTCACAGAGGACTATAACAATGCATTTTTTCTGTTTGCCAAAATACATTTGTAACTTCAATATTATTTTGAAGAAGGCTCCTGGGGTTTGTAAGAGTTGTGTTAATGCATGTGAAGCCAGTCAATGGTGTCTGTCCAACACGACAGCTGAGCGCTGCCAACTTCGGACACAAAAGTTGTCAAGTGTATAGAAGACACTTCCAAACCAATGTGATGCCGCAGTTGTCATTTGGCAAACTGTGTTGAAAGCGTTGGCTTCCTCACCGATTTGCACTTTAACTCCACTTTAAGATGTCTGCAGTCTTGCAGGATAATCTGGGATATCAAGAGTAATTGTTACATTTGGGTCACTGATCCATTGTAGCGATTAATCGCTTGAACCACTGCTGTCGGGACGTCTTCGACGGGAAGTTGAGTGCAGAGAAGATGTTTCCAGCTCTTGAGCGCCAATCCATGCGGTATTAAGAGATACCTCCTAATTAGTGTCTCTGCCTCAGATGCCGTGGTGACAGGATGGCTTTACACCCCACTGACCACAGGAATGACCAATGACGCAGCGAGCTGGAAAAGAACGAGTGGACATTGAAATGTGAACAACAGTGTTAGTGAGAGGTATAGAATTATTCTGTCGGGTTTTCATGCACAAACATAAGGGAGGGAGATATTGTCAGTAAGCGTGAGTAATGAAAGTGGAAAAAAAGAAAGCAACTGGGGGAGAGATGGTGAGATCAGATCTACTTAATCAATCACATGCTAAGTGTCTGTATTGATCTTCATCAGGGTCAATTGGATGGAGGAAGCAAAGGTGTTATTTGTTTTACGTTTTTTTTTTTCCAGGCTCAAAGTTGTTACAAGAACAGTGTTGTAGCTCTTTGTTAATAACATGCACACGTTTTTTATTGACCGAAACAAAAGTTCAACCTTTGTATCGAACAGTTATGCAGAGAATGTTATCATCTCATACAAGATGGCGTCTTTTCTCGGTTGAAGACTTAAGACTTGTAGAAGATCAAACGTTTACCTGTCCCCATTTTAGACATGGACATGGATTCAAGACGCAGGCACAGATACTAACCGGTGGGACCATTTGAATTTTCCCCTTCCTTAGAAAAATATTATTTCCGATACAAGAATCATGACGCAGTCTGTTAAATGGTCAAGTCCCTGTTCACTGATTGAAACTTTTAGTGGAGGAAAAGTACGACATACAATTCTGAAGAACTATTTACTTTCAAATGGGTTTTCTCAGCCAATCGAAACAGCCCCATTGGCACTATGTTGGAAGGGAACATGATATTTTGCTTGGTTGGAATTGAGACGTTTCAGCATGTCCATTTCTTTTCTTTTTCGTCCTCTGCTGTTTTCTTGCGAGTTCCCAGCTGTTTGACATCATTGTTTTGTGGGCCTGTTGCGCTTGGAGGCATACGATTATACCGGATTGAACAACTTGGAACGGGTGGCTAATTCGCACCTCCGACGCTGACAACAAATAGCCTTCCATCTCATTGCACCGCTGTGCTGCTGTGGAACAGTGTCTGAGCCCATTACTCAAATGGGAGGCCCAAGCGAAGGCTGGGTGCCAGTCGTCCAGATGTCAGGAGTTCTAATGAAAATCCCTGATGTGATTCAAGCTGATCCAACCAACAAAGACCTCTTGTATTTCACACTAACACTACCAGAGACTCTGTGATAGCTGCCGCTGAGCCCTCATTATTGATACAGAAGCAGCTGACTGCAGCATGATTACAAGAAAATGCTGCATGATGACTGAAATCCTCCTTTGTAACCAGCAGGGATGCCAACATGCTCCCATGCTTTTTCTTCACTTGTGCTTTGGTCATTGGGATCCTGATCAGAGTGACTTATTCTGCCTTATGAACTTTGCATGACATAATGGTGACTTTCAACAATTCTTTCAATTTCCACAGAGTTGGATCCGTTTTCTAATAATTGGCAAACCGCCTCTAGAGTTGATTTTATGGTCTACAGGTGGGTACGTTATTGGCCTGACTCGTCCCAAGTGCTCATAGGACCTGGCCATATGTACTTTGTTTGCCCTTGTCCTCACCCTTTGTCTTGGCTTCATCCTGCCGGAGTTTGCCGTCCTAATCGTTCAGCTGTAGCACCAGGTATTAAGGAAAACACAGGGGCAGCACTCTGCAGCAGACCAGCTGCAGAGCTAAGCGTGGGCCATTCATCATTGGAAAGAGACTTAAGGAACTGAATGCATATGCTGATGTGGCTGATCTGCTGATTAGCTCAGTAATACCCAATGACACTTTGGCCCCTTTACTCCGTCGTCTTGTATAGTATCTTTTGGTTGTTAATGTGACATTGTAGAATATGAACTTTTGGAAATAGCCTGTAAGAGGAGTGAATCTGCTTCTCAGCAGAAAACCTTTCAAACTTTTCATTTCTGGATTTGAAGGCATTTTGCATTTTTACATTGTTCTGTACTATAATAATCTCTGCATTGAGACAGTGGCTTTTCATGAGCTGTTTTAAGTATTCAGTTGGTTTTTGAGGGCTCGGCCCCAAAGGCCTTACAAGGGGGTGAAGTCTCAACCCTGTTATTTCATCTCCATATATAGTCAGGCAGCTCGACCACAGAGTTGGGGCAGACTGCCTGTCTGGCGCTGGACTGGGTGTGGCTCACCCGGCTGAGGATGCAGTGGGCAGAAAGAAGGATGGGAGAGTGCTGCTCCCATTCCTCTTGTGTAAACTCACCGTTGCTTATATTACATGTCCATGGAGCATGAGCTTAACATATATCTTTTTTTTTTTTCATATAACAATATATGAAAAATTTCAGCTGTACCACAAGTGCTCTGCTGTCGGGACACGATCATCTCAGAACCCGAATGTAGTAAGGCACGTTCAGTTGTTGAATATCAAACAGCTTTGCGTCAAATCTCCCGCTGTTTATGTTTTGGCGCGACGCATCGCAGCGGATCTCTGGTGAGACACCTTTGCTGCGTGCCTTTGGCCTTGTTTTTTTGTGACCTCCATGGCCACAGGCATTTAAGGGAATGAATCCAAGTGCAACAACATATTGAGGAAAATCAAGCTCCCATTTGGTGGAAGTAGATCAGGACTGACAGTCGCATTTGCTCAGCTGTGTTGAAGAGAGAGGGGAAGTGTGTCCCCTCGGAGACATGGTAGTCTCTTTGGGGCAGATGAGACGTTTCAACATTTTTACTGGATGAACATGCACACACACACACACACACACACACACACACACACACACACACACACACACACACACACACACACACACAC
>JBBMJM010120815.1:0-12528 GCA_037832705.1 Centriscus cristatus
TAGCCTCACTTGATGCCCAGTGGTGAGGACCCCTGTCCATTGAGCACACCTCCCTGGAGGAGATGGGCTACAGTGTAGTACGCCATGTAGATGGTGGAGTCAGATAGTGATTCAATCAGCCACTGCTCATCCCAAGGCAGCCTTGTTCCTATGGTAACCGAAGAACGGATGGACAAACACACACAGAAACACACAAGATCAAAACTGCACTGCATGCGACCACAAGAACTGTCCTTCTTTTTCTTACAGGAAATAATGATAGAACATGAGTCTAATTGTCTTCTAACATAGGTCGAAATGTGGTTGACAATGGTTGAAATCTACGGCAGCTGTGTTTGCCAGCTGTCTGCATCTATTCCCATTTCCGTTTGCAGGAAGATGAGCAGTTGTTCGCTGCTTTATCCTCAGTCCTCTGTCTCCATCTATGGACCAAACCCATCGGTGAACACTAGTTCAGCTTCAAGTAGATCCTCTTCTTCCTTTGACAGCGGGTGGACTTAAATCGTTTAACAGAAAACTTTATAACTTCTGAGTGAGGGCGGCATATGAATGAAGGTCATACATGTCACATTCATCGACAAACACGCATGTAAACACTCACCAAGTCCGTAAGTACGGGAGCAGGCATGTTCCTGGAGCCAGGCAAGAGTCGCTTCAAAGTTCCTCCGGGTCTCCTCACAAAATCTGAGCGACACAAGTACACAGGAGAATTAGCTCTGCCTCCACTGTGAGAATGAAAAGGACTTCAGCTCATCAGCAGTGAGCGGGTCTTACGTCTCTAAAGACTTGAGGGCTTCATTGGCCTGCTGCTTCCATTCAGCATCTCCATAATCCAGATACCTCAAAGACATAGGCCCAATTAGCATATGACCAGACAAGTGCTTGGATGAATCGCGGCTTCCTGTCGCATGCGTACTGATTTGTATCAAGATGTGTGCGACCAGAATTCAAAGTCAACGCACTCACCACTGGTCACAGAGGGCCACCACGCACTCGTCAGCGGAGCGTGACATGACCTGCTTTTCAGGCTCCATGTAGATCATGGCCTCGCCCTGTGATCCAACGGAGCACGATGTTAATTCATCAGATCTCAAGTTTTATTCATGAACTAGTCCCGTCCCAGTCGGCACGCATACACACCCTCAGAGAAGGAACACAAAGAGGCCTACCTTCTCTACCATCACCTTCTGGATGGGCTTCTTCACATCCTGGACCTTCTGTCCTTTGTAGCCCTCAACCAGCATGATCTGAGACAGGAATACATGGGACAACGTAGCTTAATAGTGCATCCATTGACAGTCAAAGGTGTGACCTATGACCTATGACCTGTGTGTGGGGAAATAAAGGCTTTGTGAGGGAGCCCCCCTCTCGTTTACTCACTCCTTCATAAAATCCTTTGAGGTAGACCTTCTCCTTGGCCTCCATCAGCTTCTCTTTGTCGTTCTGGCTCTGGATCTTTAGCTCGTCACACACCAGGGGAGCAGACAGGTTCCCGTAACCTGGGATGTCTATGATGGGGATCTGACGTGCACGGAAACCGAAATCGATTCTCAGATTTGCTTCCTGGATTGGTTGAGTTCAGTTCAAGAAATCCGAAATAAAAATCCTATAAGACCAACTTACCGGCTCAAAGGGCAGCACCATCTTGTCCTCAATTCCATACTTCTCTCTCAAGGCCTTTAAAAAAACAAGACGGACAATAGTTTGTCTTCTTGAACCGATCAGGAGCAGCACGTGCACTTTCATTGTGCCAAGTACAAACGGTTTTCTATTTTCTATTCTGTCATTTTGTGAGACAAAAGCTCAGTTGACGGTAGCTGAACTCACTTGTTTTTTCTTGATATCCCTGAGAGCAGCGATGTCATCAGGGGCGTCAGAAGGTACACTGGTAACTACACCAGTACCTAAAGGAGAAAAGAAAAAAAAAAAAAAAAAAAAGGAAAATCAATCCGAGCAGTTGAATCAAGCGTATGAGCCTTTTTCCCCCGACACACACCTTTGTCCTCCTTGATGGTGAGCATGGGCAGCGCGTAGATGGTCTTATAGGAGGTCAGAGGAGCACTCAGCGCACAGCCAAGGATGTCCTGGACAAATACAGGAGAACAATGGGTTTGGAAAGTAATTCTTACCAGCAACCTTTTTTTTTTTTTAAATTCAACCTGCTTACAGACTTTAAATCATAGTTCATGAATGCAAAACAACAATACCTGTCCCAGTATTTCCAGGACCACAGGAACAACTCCGTTATCCTTGGTGAAGCCCTGGAAAGACATGTTCCGGGCGGATCTCCTGGTGCAGATGAAGACGTCTCCGCTGGTCGTCTCAAAGGCGACGTACTTCATGTCGGGTCGCACCCAACAGTTAGTCTGACCGAACATGGTCTCGGGTCTCAGAGTCGCCGCCACCAGGTAGATGTTCTTGCCTTTCATGCCGCTGTAGAGACGACAGCGTCAACCCTTTTCCTTCTGTCTCGAATGCCGAGTTAGCGACGGTGATGTGCCGATTCGGACGGAACAAGAGTTCGACAACGTTCACTGTTTTGTCGTTTGTCACCTGCTGTAGAAAACTTTGGACTTGAACTTTGCCGTGTATGGTTCAACAATCTTCATCTTGATGAGTGTGTACTCCTGAGGTCCAACTCCCTGTGGGTGATGGAAATACTAGTAAGCTCTTCATTATGAAACATCAAGGATTTAAGCAGTTCCGTTCAGTAAGTGAACGGATCAGCGAGTAAAAAAGGCTGAGGTGCATTTTACAGTATTTACACAGAGACCCCCATAATGATGACATACAAACAACCCAACCAGGTGTGTGTACCTCTCCTGTCTGCCTGTCATGGTCCATGCATGGTTGTCCATCCTTAGGGGAGTAGATGGTGTACCTGCACAACACGTGTCAGGGGCCAAAAAAAAAAAAAAAAGACTTAAAGGGAAGGAAAATATCCTCCAACTTTGTTCAACAATATATTGTCACAGTACTAAGGACACATTCAATTAGCTGAATTCTAAATGTGTCTGCACTCTCTCACCTTTTGCCAAAGTTAATCTTCTTTCTCTCCTTCAGTGTCACAAACTGCCACCTGACGAACGAGTCATAGAAGGGGTTTACATCTGTGGTGATGAATGAACGCCTCCAGTCCACCTGTGAGGGAGAATGCAGCGAGAGGATTTAGACAAAGTCATCTACACTGAACCATCACCCTCGTATGTTTTTATGGTTTCACTACATTTCTATAGAGAGTTCAACAATATCACGCATTTACAAGGATGTTCGTATTCGGAAGTGAACAGAAACGGATTAATTTGTAAACTACATCACCTTCACGCCCATCATTTTGAGGTCCTTGACAGCCAGAGGGGGGAAATACTCCAGCCAGTGTTCAGCAGTGGCAAATTTCTCAATGTCCAGGTCATTCAGGCCCAAAGACCTCATAATGTTCCATTGGAAGGTGGATGTTCCAGATTTGGCCACCGCCTTACTCTGGAAAAAGGATGAGACAAGTTTATGTAAAAAAAACAAATAAGGATGTGAACTATTATTTACTAATATTTTTCAGACCTTCTTGCCCTTTGCTTTGTCCTTGATGATGATTTCATCAGATGTATTTGGCTTCTCGCGCTCTTCTTCCTCCTCATCTGGAAATTGTGGAGGGTTTCCGTACAGCTCCATCTCTCTCTTCAGCTTGTCTGCACAGGCCTTGGGAATACAAAGTAGATTTGCAAATAAGGTTGTCTGAGTGGGAGCGGCAGGTAGAAAATGTCGTTCTGAATGTTCATTCAGTGCAACAGTAACAAGTACTGGTACGACTTTTTTTTTTTTTTCTTTAAGTGACCAGAAAGAATTGAAAAAAATGTGACATTACTGACATGTCTCTGAGATGATCAGCTCACTAAAAGATTTGACCTAAACACGCTGCCATTATGTGATGGTCTGGAAACAAAAGACTCACTTTGATAGGCATTCCTGTGCAGTGCAGCCCGAATGGGAAGAGACATTTCTTCCCTTTCAAAGACTGGTAGCCGACAGCAAACTGAAAAGGAATTATTATAATGGCTATCATAATACGTAAATACAACCAAACCACCAAAGCTGTTACTTCCTTTTTGTTACAGACTTACCTCGCACTTTGACAAGCTGAACGTGTGGCCAAGGTGCAGTCTGCCGTTCATGTACGGGTAGGGGAAGGTGACAAAGTACTTGTTTTTGCTGGAAAAAGAAATTCATGTATTAAAAATATGGACTAATATATGGTCATTTAGGTCCTATTTTCCAAACATTAGGAGTAGGAATAATAGGATAATGTGTAGTCATTCAGTCAATAATACAGTCTTATCTACTGTACATCAGCATTTAAATACATATCAGGAGTTAGCAGCATACTGAAAAAAAAGATTAAAACTCGTTCTCGACAATAAAATCAATCGATGGTCACCAAGAGATTCAACAGGTACTCACTTTGTGCTTTCCCCTATTGTTGTCGGTGCGTTATTCTCAAACACCTTCTCATTCTCCCATTTCTCCTGGACTTCAAGCTCAATCTTCCGTAAGAAGTCCAACTTTGCTGTTCCCTTCCGCTCCTAGAATATTAAAATGCAACACCAATTCTAAATTTGTGCACTGGCAGCTGAAACTGAATACTCGCTAAATACACTTCAAAGATAGTTGACTAGTTTCCTGATAAGTAATGAAATTGTATCGGAAAGATCAGAAAAAAATGTGGTGGTGAACTGAAAGTGCTTCACACGTGTTTTTACAGAAAACAGCTGCACACTACTAACTGAATGCGGTTTTTCCACGTCGGGATCTGCAGTTGACTCGTCTAGCCAGTGTTAGCTGATTTAGCTAACAGCTGCAGTAAGTAATGAATTAAATCCTACACATTGCCTCTGAACCACAATTACTGTAAACGACAAATAATATGAAGGTTGTGATTACCGTCATTTTGACCCAAGCTCTAAATGTATTGTTCTGTTGACAAGAGAAACAGCAGGGATAGTTTGACAAGGCAACGAACCCACGCCACCGGTGCCCGGCTGATGACACCCGACAGTCAGCTTCTCGCAAGGTATCCTGGGAGATGGAGTCCAAAGAACTCTTAATACACTGAACGTTTGATATCTGGCAAAATATGACATTAAGTCGCACATTAACAATTAAGTTAATTTCAGAATTATTAAATATGACGTTACGGCTGCTTGTGTGGTTTTAATTATTCGTGGCATGATAATATGTGTATCGTTAACGTCTGTCCTTTGACCTGAGTTACGACAATTCAACTTCTGTTGCTATGCCGTAAATCACTTTGCTCGACCTGCCAGTGGAGAGAGAAAGAAGGCCCTAAAGCTTTTAAATCTAAAGACGATGCAGGCAGGGTTATTAAAACGCACGTTCATTTTATAGGCAGTATTATAGTCTTTCTCAAGATGATCATAGAGAACGTGGAAGCCTTGAAGTCGTGGCTGGCAAAGCTCCTGGAGCCAATGTAAGTATTGAATTGAAATGACATTTAGCTTACACGCTACGTAGCAGCGTTAGCTTGCTAGCCGCTGTGTTAGCTAGACATCAATGCGGGGTTGCCAGAATGTGATGGTAAATTCTTGCACGAGTTAGCAGCCCACAATGGCCGCGCACTGGCCTTTCATTGCTGAAAAGATACTAGGACATTTCACATGCCGGGCAAAAGAATTACGTTCATTGTGCAACACTGTGTTGTGTGTTATGTGAACAGTTTAGGAGTTAGTAAGGCACGTAACTTACTTTTATCACAGCTCTGTATCAAGCTCGAGTCGTATCATTGTAGTTTTAACCGTTCAGCGAATATATCTTCATCTCAAATCGTTCGATACACTTGCACAATGTTAGATGTTACTTCATCTCTATAATTTATGTATATATTTCCTCAAAATAATCACTTGACTTGAATTATTGTTAGTAATAGACAAAATTGCATGGACGAAGTTGTCGAACGTTCCATATTCTTGAAATTATGATTTCTGTCAAGTACTCGTATTCAAAATCAACCATTCAGACTGTTTGCAATGTTTGTTTTACTTCAGGTTGATAGCGTAAGATAATTTATCTAAGATACATTGTTGTTTTTGGTCATTAATAAAGCTAAAGAGGAAAAATAAACTAGCAACCGTTAAGGTAGAGGCATTCAAATATAAATGATTGATGTGTAACAGTGCAGTTCAGCTCAGTCTAGGTCCTTATCCCCCTTCATCTTTGAGTGTTTGGTATTTTCTATTTTCTTTATTTTTTTTCCCATGTTTGTAATGATATACACGCAAATCGATATTGTATTTTCTATGTCAGTCTTATGTTTAAGCCTGTAAATGAGGAGGTTTAAGTTGCTTTCTTGTTTCCATTAAACGTTCATGTTAATTGAATTGAAAACACATCATCTTCCTTTCAGATGTGATGCTGACCCCGCAGCACTAGCCAACTATGTTGTAGCTCTTGTGAAGAAGGATAAACCTGAGAAGGAGCTGAAAGCACTCTGCGCTGATCAGCTGGATGTTTTTCTGCAAAAAGGTAAGAACTCATACAACTCTTTTTGCGAGTAAGAGTAAGTGAAACATGCAGCTAAGATAATATTTGCAAGTTACTGCTGCACCAATTACTTTCCAGTCCTCATACAGCTCTCACTGAAGATTGAGGCTCTGCAGTTACGTCACAAATCCTCAGGGAACCACAGCTGCCAACATTAAAGGGACCCGTCAGGAAACTGATTGATTGCTAAAAGTCCCTGAACTACAAAGCACCTTAGAATTTCAACTGTTCGCTGGAACAGACAGACAGACAGACAGACAGACAGACAGACAGACAGACAGACAGACATAAAACACATTAGTTACAGGCATAATGTGTCTAATCTGCAACACGATAAACAGCGGACAGTACAGATGAGCTTTAAAATCAGTCAAGATACCAGGACACTGGATATTTTCGTGAACATTATCTTTTGAATTTCTTATTCAATCTTTACATATCTACAAGCAACCTGCTATCTGCAAACAACTGCTTGCAGGTCCACAACAGGCCACTAGAGGGCCTGTTACATAATTTTATGAGCGTTTTCCTGTGTGATGTCTCTAGGCTGTATTATATTAAGTATCAACCCAACACGTGAGGGTAGATTATACCAGAAGCCTGCTTTATAGTTATATATTTTACAGTGCTACAGTCACAGAAGGGTTATGGTGTTTATTGAGGTTTCATGGGGTTGACGATCATTAGACTTGACCTAATGACTCATTACATGGGTTGTTTACCAGGGCTGCTATTGGGAATTCACTGCAAGGCCACAAGACATTTGTTATGACCTGCTAAATTCACTGCGGCCATGAACAGAAATATGTAGGTTTGCATGATCTCGGGAGGCACATCATGCCTGAGGACCAATTTGCCATGTGAATCAACACTTCAGACAGCTCGAATGCCAGATTAAAACTTTGCATGTTTCATTTTTTTCATTGCAGAGACAGTAAGTTTTGTGGATAAACTTTTTGAATGTCTGACAACCAAGAACTACTTGGGAAATCCTGTTGCCAAGGAAGCCCCGAAAGAGGAGGTCAAACTACCTGCAGTCAAGTCTGATGTTGTGGAGGTAAGAGGAATTGGAGTTTTTAGTCTTGACAAGGAACAGCATTAAGTAACAAAGGGTTTGAAAAGTATCAGCCAACTGCATTTACAACTGAGAGCTTCTTCACTTTTTGATCTACGGGTTATGAAGTACAAGACAGTAACGCTGTTGTTTTTACTCCCTGAAGGCTGAAACTCCTGAGGAGGAGAGAGAAAACAAGCGGAGGAGAAGTCCTCTGAGAAATCGCTCCGACTTCAATGAGTCCAGGTATGGCTGTGGCTCTGGGGATATTTTTGTCCTCAACCGTACACCATGGAAAAGCAAATGCTCTCTGTCTAATATATAAATCAGCCCATCAAGTTACGTAGTAGTTACTAGTAAGACTTAATACCTTCCCTCTTCTTCAGTAAAGTTACCTTGTGGCTTGTCCCTAGATCATGTCAAGTAGATCTTTATGGACAGCTAAGAGAGACATGATTTGATGACAAGTCCTTATTATTTCCAAGATGCAGAAAACATTGCGACAGCTATTCTAAAGGAAGGCGGAAGAAAGACTGGATTGTTTTCCTGAAATATAATATTGTGTGTGTCTCACATCATAATTCATCTGTTTCTTCCAAGTCATCAACCACCGAGGAGTCGCGAGGACAGGAGGAGAGATGAACGCAAGAGGCGTGACTTTGATCGGCATGGGAAAAGCAGCGGCGACTCCCACCGCGAGCGGGAGCGCCACGAGCGCCGCAGGGGCAGCCCCCGCGGGAGGAGCTACAGCAGGAGTCGGAGCAGGAGTGGCAGCCGGGGGAAGAGCAGAGACCGAGAGCACAGAGGAGGTAGAGGTAAGAGCGAAGGTTCCCTGCACTCGCCTAAGAGCCAATAACAGCACAGGGGAGGAGGCCCAAGAGTCAAGAAGCAGCATTTTTGGAACTGATGAAGAGGCTGGAGTGTTGTTGGTCAGTGAAGGACAATGTGGACAGCTTTGCATGTGCATCAGTGGGGATTTAACTCTGGCTGGAGTTGGCCCTGTTACCCTCAAGGTTACTCTTCTTTTCCAGAGTTCAGCATCATGTTTTAAGTTTTAAGGTAACTGACGGGATTTTCCGTGCTCCGAGTCTTCTCCTGTAATCTGGTCTCCTTGCGGGATGTGGTTATCTTCAACAGAATTCAAGTCCAAGTTTGAGGTGGAAAGGAAGGACAACGATGGCTATAACTGCTCGGCGGCAATCAGCTCCCAGCAACCGCACCCGTCACCTCTCCTGCCAACACCTCCGCATCCCTTTTCCTCTTCAGCTGGAGTCTCAGGAGCTGGAGGTGTTCCCGTAGCAACACCTGCCCACATGCCCGATAGTACCACAGACAGCTGGTCTGGCTACTATGGCGCACAGAGGCAAGATGGCATCAAGCCGTTCGGCAATAAGAACATGTCGCTCAAACAACGCTGCAGGAACTATGATGGTAGGAATGATGATTCTTGTCGTCTCAAACCGTTCGTCTTCCACCTCAGATCCTTTTATCAGTCTCACACACCACACCGCTCCACAGAGATAGTCCAGGGTTTTAACTTATCCCTTGTCTCTCTGTCCCTGAACAACTTTATCACAGGGCCCAGTCCCTAGTGACTGGGCTCCTTAATGAGGCTGTCAACACATACCCTGAATGTCTCAGCCTGTTTAATCCTGAGCATCTTGTTGTTTGCTCTCCTTCATCTTCTCACATCCTACATTCACATGGTCTTTAGTGTGACAGCGAAGATTCCTCGGTTGCCTCACACCTGTTTCTCCCTCTCCCACAGAAAAGGGATACTGCGTCAGTGGTGACCTTTGTCCGTTCGATCATGGCAATGACCCTCTCATTGTCGATGATGTCAATCTACCCAACATCATTCCGTTTCCGCCCCCGCCTGTGATGCCCCCTGCTGGACTGCCCATGCCCCCGATGACTGAGCCACCACCGTCCCTCAGGATACCTCCAATGCCACCGTTCAGCCAGCCCCCACCCCCTGGTGTCTTCCCCATGACTGGTAAGCAGTATCAGCACCCTTCAGTGCAAATGGCAGCATGTCCAATCATACCTGTTGTCTGTTGTATTTACTACGAAACCTCAGAACTTTTCAACAGGAGAAAACCCTTCGTTTATGTAGTATCTGGTCAAGGTGTGAGACTGAATTCACTTCTCTAACTTTCAATGTCACTTACTTTCTCAGTGTTCGCAGAGATACGTTTACCCTGAATCAACAGTGTCACAAATATAGTTCAGCTGATGAGAAATTGCTCAGTCAGTCATGTGTATGCAGCCGATTAGATTGTGTCAAACCAGATTTACACACTCCAGAGAAGCATTTTAATTTTGAAGGGTTTGATGGCTTAGCTACCTGGTTTTATTTTTGTTCATAGTCTGTGGAAGGTAATATACGAGGTATATAACTTTGCTATACCCATTATTTGTCAGAGATAAGAAAGTATGTCTGCTATACATGTATGATTTGTTCTTAAACATGTTCTTTAATATGGAAAGGTCAATGTTAATATTTCAGCAGTTAAGCTTAGGACGTAGATCCACATATACACTTTTTAATATATATGTATTGCATATTCAAGTATAGGGAAGGTTTTCTACATCTTATTGATAGATTTCTGCATCATCAGGTCCACAGGAATCATTGGAACACTGTGGAGTGTGATGGAGAAATCTGCTTTGTAGCCTCGTGACGTCATCTAACTTCATCTAACATTTCAAAAGGTGTATTCTTGTGTTTTTTTGTGTTGTGGGGCTGGTTTCACACATTCCACACAGCAGCAGATACTGTCTGTCGTTTTAAACAGGAGCTGATGGTGCTTTTAACACTGGTTTATTGCTGACTGTTTGGGTTTTGTTTTTTTGTTTTTTGTCCGTCCATAAATCAGTTTTTATTCACTGTTGCATTTAATGCGAAATGTGTAGATGGTCCCCCCCCCCCCCGCTGTTGTACTGAAACAGCCTGGACTCACTGGCACTGCACTTTACCTGAGACATTAGCTTGGGCTTGTGTCTCCCCCAGGACCTCCACTGATAGCAACCAGTGGAATTGAAACCCCCAACCACCAGTCGGCAATCACCTCCTCTCCTCCCATTGGACCGCCTGGTGTGGGGCTGCCACCTAATCTTCCTCCGCCTCCACCTCCCCCCTCGTCATCAGTGTCACTTCGTCCCCAATATGTCCAGTCTGAATGTAAGCAGCAGTGCTTCTTCTATTCAGAGTTGGACTCTGTTTTTGGAGGCAACACGATGTGGCTTTGTGTTTAATTATTTCCTTTTATTTTTGTGAGTGTGTGCCTTTCTTGCAACTTTTTCATTTTCTTTGTGTCCATTTATCGTACTTATGACTATTCATTTGAGTTCAGTTGTGTTTTAGTGAGATTAAGATATTTTTGTGGACTTTAACGTATGATTGATTTTGTTCTGTTCTTTTGTAGTGTGTGTGTGTGTGTGTGTGTGTCAATGATGTGTTGTGCGTCACTAAGATGCTTCTTCAGACTGCAGTGACAGCTGTTTACCACAGGGAGGCAGTGTTTAGCAAGCCAAGAAACATAACTGAGCTGAGCCTCGTTGTGTTCAGTGCTTTTCACATAACTCTGCTCATGAATAATTCCATTTATACAGAAAAGCAAGTCTGAGAAAAAGAGCTTCATTTTACTAAATTATGAATACGATGTTTCAACATGGGAAGCCAAAACATTACTCTTACTAATTCTGGTTGCAGTGAGTTTTCTTTGTTCTTGTGAATGATACTTCATACTAACTTGTTTTATTTGTGTATTATAATATTAATTTCCATGGTAATCTTTATTTGTACACTTGTATGTCTGTTCATGTTTCATGTTTATTATTCAGAATTGCATTTGACACAGAGGGTCATTGGTCACTGTCCCGTCATTGGACTTCAAAGTTTAATCCAAATATTTGCAAGCGACTTGCCAGACTCCTGGATTTCATTGTCTTGTTATGTCTGTTTCCATTTTTACACATTAGATAACTATGATCCCGAGGGCTATAATCCGGAATCCCCAGGATTGACTGCAGCAGGGCGTAACCCGTACCGTCAGTTCATTCCCCGTGTGCAGAGCCAGCGCTCTAACCTCATCGGCCTCACCTCCAATGAAGGACAAGTCTCTAGAGGTAGTAGTCAGAGTCCTGGTCCGGGTCCTTCCAGGATCACAGTTGTTTTAAGAAGCTCTTTTTGTTCAACTGTTCCGTATTGTCATGTCGGGACCTTCCCAGCTGCCAACATAGTGATCCAGACGGAGCCCGCCCCCAAAGCCATCACTCCTGTAGGTAACGTGTCCCGCTTCAGCACCGAGCAGGACAGCAGGAAGAGACCCATGGGAACCAGCGCAGCTGATGTGCCAGCAGTTAAAAAACCTTGGATGGACAAGTAAGAATCCGAAGATACACATATCTGAAAAATATGAGTGATGAATTGCTCTGTTATCCATTATCCATGTTTTTATACCAAACATCTGTTAGGTTTGTTTGCACCCAAAGGTGCAGCCATCTGTGGTTTTTCATTGTTGCTTAGCTTTTTAGTCTTGTAATCGAATATAACCTCTCTGTTTTAGGCCAAACTTTAACCACCAACATAAAGGCAACTTTCCCAGGCGGAATCATTACGTTAACACCAAGCTGGAGGTGCGAAAGATCCCACGTGAACTCAACAACATCACCAAACTGAACGAGCACTTCAGCAAGTTTGGAACCATCGTGAACATCCAGGTAAAATCATTCACTGTTGAAGCGTGATACTTTTTAACTTGCATAATGAAGAAATATTTAAACAGTTGTTTAAGATGTTGTAACACACACACACACGCCAAGCCTGAACACTCAACCGTGCACCCAGGTGGTGTTTGGCGGGGACCCAGAGGCAGCGTTGATCCAGTACACAAAGAACGAAGAAGCCAGGCAGGCCA
>JBBMJM010120852.1:0-14168 GCA_037832705.1 Centriscus cristatus
CACACACACACACACACACACACACACACACACACACACACACACACACACACACACACACACACACACACTCTCTATCTGTCTCTTAGTGCTATAGTATTTTTTTACCAACAGTATGCATCACTTCCCTGCAACACTACACTTTGTCTTAGCGGGCGTGCAACATCTCATGTCACCCATGTGTTTTTATTATGCATGTTTAAATGTAGTTGCATGCTTTGCTGTGTGTGCACGTGAGCTGAACAATAGCAGGGACGGGATGAGTATGACTGCAGTTACAGTATAAACAATGAAAGAAACCAAACGAAACCACGTTGGTCCTCTAGCGTTTCTCTTGACGTCATGCACTAACAGCTTACCTAATAAATAAATCAGTGTCTGCAGTTCAACAAAAGGTTTCTTCAATATTTCAGACACTGAAGGACTGTGGACTTTCCCTCGTGAGCTTATCTCACTACACTTTCAGGTCAGATGACCCAAGTTGTCCACGAATAGAAAGCAGCATCGTGTTGTTAGCATCATTGCACAGAGGAACGACGTGCTTTTGTAACAGCTGGCACCCACAGCTCCCAGCTCATTTGCCTGCAAAAGTTGGCCAGTGCATTCAGGTTTTCTACCTTTTGTCTGCTGCATTAGACGCCCTGTTTTTATGAAAAGACCATCTGTCCGCTGGTGAAAGAAAGCAGCTGTGCTATGGTCAAAGCTTGGGAAGAAGTCTGATGAAAGACATGTTTAGTTCATCAGTAGCTCCACATGCAGTCATGAATGCATTCAGTCATGTAGTCATCACCGTCAATGCTAAAAGAACAACACCTCTGAACAAAGGAAGTACAAGTGGGTTTGTCATTCATGTTACTGTAAACTGTGGATTTCAACCTAAATTCCTACATCACATTTATTCATGCCCAAATTTTGCATATCGTCAATAGTCCTCCGATCACATTCCACAGTCGACTAATGTTAACTTTTCTCAGGAATCAGACTCAAAGTCTTTAGACACATCACGCAACTTGTCCTCCCCTCTTCTCCAGAGCTTGAAGAGGAGTCCCCCATCATAAATTGGTCCTTGGAACTGGGCACCCGTTTGGACAGCCGGCTCTATGCTCTGTGGAACCGCACGGCAGGCGACTGCCTGCTCGACTCGGTGCTGCAAGCAACGTGGGGCATCTATGACAAGGACTCAGTGCTCCGCAAGACCCTTCACGACAGCCTGCACGACTGTTCTCACTGGTGAGGTGCACACTGCCCGCTGATTAGCCTGCTAGCTTCTTTTTTAATGTCGCGCTTCTAGTGATATGCTGCCTCCTGTTGATTTGGCGTCACCACCAAACTGAACCTTCACTCGGTAGCTAGCTTAGCTTCAGCTGAACCATCACTGTGTGTATGGTGTGTGCAGGTTTTACACTCGCTGGAAGGAGTGGGAGTCGTGGTATTCCCAGAGTTTCGGCCTGCACTTCTCACTCCGGGAGGAGCAGTGGCAGGAAGACTGGGCTTTCATCCTCTCTCTGGCGAGTCAGGTACGTACACGTACACACCACACGGAGAGCCGAGCTGTTATCCAAGCTGCGACACTCTGACGTATGAATTATGCAAGAAGCTGTCCTGCTCCAACCAGCGCACACTTTGACTCTACTGCCCCTCTAAAGTGCATCCTGTCTGTCATCAGCACTTCTTCCCACTCCTTTGCGTCATCTCATAGACTCCATACTCAGGCGGGATGTTGTTATGTGGGTGCCGTGATTGTCGTGCTTCCAGGTTTTAAATGTGCTGACCTCGCTTTGCAGAGGCAGCTCACAGTAATGAGGAATCTCAGCTTTGTAGTTTCTCCAGCTGTCCAACTGCCTTTCCCCCTTTGTGTTGTCGTTCACAGCCGGGATCCAGCTTGGAACAGACCCACATTTTTGTTCTTGCACACATACTTCGTAGGCCAATCATCGTCTATGGAGTGAAGTATTACAAAAGTTTCCGTGGGGAAACGCTTGGGTACACCCGTTTTCAAGGTGAGTGGTTCAGTCCAGAGCTGTTTGGCTGCGACTGCACAACAACTAGGATTTGTGAAATAGGTCGAGCCCATGTGTGTGTGCATAGCCGACATAGTCGACATTAACATGTGTCAGTCAGTTATTCAGGTATTTAATGGCCGTTTCAGCACTGTGGGACCGACTTGAACAAATACGTCTCCGAGTCAGTCAGTCCAGTGGAGGCTCCACCTTCACTGCTCACACTCAAAACAGTCTGGCTTCAATTTGCCTGAAGTCGTAGTGGGGATGATGAAAGCGGCTGCCTGTGGTAAAGCCCCTCCTGATGAAACAGGCTTTTACTGTTGCCAAGAGCTCATTCCCTGGTGAACGGGGAATGAGCGAGAGACGTGCATATTTTCACCCTATAGAAGGGGCGGGGCTTCAGTTACAGAGGCGACAGAGTGAAAACAGTACAAACAATGGGCACTGGGAATGAAACGAGACTCTTCCCCGGTGTGAGTTCAAGTGCCACAGGTGTCGAAGGGAAACAGTGCACATGTATATGAACTCCCCTGAATGTATTAAATTAATGATTTTCTTTGCTGCCTTTTTGCAAAAAAAAAAAGTTTGTAATTGTTTTAAACATCAGAATTCTTCCATATAAAACGTGATCAGTTCATTATTAGGACACGATGTAGCTTGGGATCACACACGTACCCTCTTGTTTAAAACAAGACAACCTATTGTACTCGTGATGTTTTTGCTCATCTTGTAGGTGTGTACTTGCCCCTTTTGTGGGAGCAGAGTTTCTGCTGGAAGAGCCCCATCGCTCTGGGCTACACGCGGGGCCATTTCTCAGCACTGGTCGCCATGGAGAACGACGGCTTCGACAATCGTGGCGCAGGCGCCAACCTCAACACCGACGACGACGTGACCGTCACGTTCCTGCCGCTGGTCGACAGCGAGAGGAAGCTGCTCCACATTCACTTCCTCACCGCGCAGGAAGTAAGTTGGGTCTTCAAATTTCATTTTCCCCTAATCCTGGGAAATAGGGCGTCTCCCTCTGATGGCCGTGTGATTTACTTCCAGATGGGTAATGAGGAACAACAGGAGAAGCTGCTGCGGGAGTGGTTGGACTGCTGCGTCACCGAGGGCGGAGTCCTGGTGGCGCTGCAGAAGAGCTCCCGTCGCCGCAACCACCCGCTGGTCACCCAGATGATGGAGAAGTGGCTGGATGGCTACCGGCAGATCCGGCCCTGTACCTCTTTGTCTGATGGCGAAGAGGAGGAAGACGATGATGATGAGTGACACACCTGAAGCGGAAGGAGGTCCATGGGGGGCGGGACTCCCCCCAAACATACACACCGAAATATTTTTGTTCTTCACTTTTCCTTTCCTGACACGGACAAACTGTGAGCGTATTTAGGAAAGGACAGGGAACCACAAGCCCCCACCCCCAACGGTGTGACTGACACTTTGAACACTCACAAACTCCTCTGCTGCAAAGACAAACTGTGGGGGAGACTCAAGGTTTACGAATGAAATGACGTTTGATTTGTTGTGATTTTTCAGTATAATGGAAAAATTGGAATCATTATTCATAGATGTAAATGCATGTGGTTGTTAAAAAAAAAAAAAAAACATATAAGGAAATATACCAGCATTGATTCAGATCAACACTTTCTATGGGTTCAGTGTGGGCACTGACAAAAAGCACATTTCCAACTTGACGTTTTTTCCAGTTGTAAAAATGGCAGGGATAAATAAAGCCCACAACATCTTTAGAAAACCAGATTGTGATCAATAAATGACTTTAACCCTTGAGCACTGCACATTTATTAAGACATTTCTATATGAATATCATTGCTTGAATAAGGTCGTATATGAAGCTCTTTGAAAGGGGAGATCTTCCCTTACAAGTGAAACCTACTCACTGAGGTTTGGCACTCATGTTCAATCTTTTGTTTACCTGTTTTTTCAAGATTTATTGAACTGAGTTGTGTGTGTGAGTGTGTGTGTGTGTGTGTGCGTGGTTCTCCAAACTACTCTACGTATTTATTGTTTGGAAACCTATTTGAGCTAATAAGAGCTTTCTGTATATTTTTTTTCTCCTTTCTTGTGGTTTAGTTTATTATCCTCTCAATCTCAATGAAGACATGTTGCACAGACACACTGTCGCTGTGAGGAACTTACCAACGACGACCATCGGTGAAAAGTTTACTTACGTTTGTTGTATGTGATTTTAGTACCTCATCTGGATGCCTCAAACCTGGTGCTTATTTTGGGCAGTGACACACATTTAGTGTCACCTTATCTGCCTCTTTGTCCCTTTATTTCTTACAGCACACCAAGGTCACCGTTTGTTGTCTTTTCGTGGAAACCATCTTTGAGTTTTGGTTTAAGGTCGTTGTGACAAACTGCAACATATAAAACCAAAGCTGACAGTCGTTCCCTTGTTTTTTTGCCGTGGATGTTTGTATTTTGTCTTTTTCTTGCCATTGCGTCGTGTAACCTCTTCCGTGTTTCATTACATGTTTTGAGCATCACCTGTATGTTGCTTTGTATTTATGCAATAGTTGCAGTTGTGACTATAATGGTTTGTGGTTTAGGCCTGACATCACTATACAGAGTGTAACGCAAAGAACAGGCAAAATAAGGAAACAAAAAAATAAAGGAAAACCTTTTTGAATGTCAAGCATACGTGTCTCCAGTCTGATATTTGTCAAACAGCAGATGGGTTAAGGTACACGTGTTCTTTCAGGGGCGGCATGAGAACAACTTCCATTTGAGTGAATATGAATGTTACTGTTAAGCCTCTAAGGCTTTTCCAAAAGCAGATCTTAACTCAATTTACAGCCCCCTCTCGTGGAAGTCAAGGTGATTCTAAGGTCTGATAAGTATGATAGGGTCCCCGGAAATAGACTAATAAATAGAATTGATTTTTTTTCTTTTTCTTTTTATGGGATTGATCAGCACTCATTACATGTCATCTTGATGGAGCCTTGGATGATGGCTGTTTGTACTTGTACTGTGGATTCGTTCGTTTCAGCATAAAAAACACCCTTTTCTTTATCAGGTAAGTCCATTTTATAAATTTAAGATGACATTAAGGAATATGAAGAATGAAGACAGGACATCAAGTGTCTGTTGAAGATCCGTCTGCACTCCAGCACCAATAAACCCTACGACTGAATCTTCGCTCGATTGCTCACTAAATATAGGATATTAAATATATAAATATAGGAACTGACTACCTATTAAGTGGGCCAGTGTGATATAAACCATATACCTGGTTTGAATTAACAAAATGTATACGTACAAGAGAGCATATCATCAACCAGAACAGTATGTTTTATTTATTATTTCCAGCTGCACTGTATGCTATATGTTCACCTTGTACAAGAAACAAATACAAACACACACTAAGAACCAAACAATCTGCTAGCAGCCTTCTCTTTGCTAAGGTCACGGGGCTAAAGGGATGGATGGGAGCCACAGGCAGCTTCCGTTAAAGCAGAGAAACAAAGAAGAAACTATGAGGGGGCGGGGCAGGGGGGGGGGTCACAGCGGGCACAGAAGACTATGATTATAAGAACATTCAACAAGGCAATACAAAACTAACAGGACTCAAAACTCAACAGCAAAGGACACACATTTTGTATTTAAAAAAAGGTGAAAAAGATATCCCATATTTTTTGTTTAAAATTGATTAGATGCGCAATATATAGAGATTTGTTCCTGAGTCGGTGGGATTTATTTGTCCAAATCAAATGTAGGTCCTTTGATGATATTTTGGAGCCTCTTACAACAACCAAATGTTTTACACACCTCAGTTTATTGATACCGAACTAACAATGTTGAAATAGAAATGTCTGTTTTATTCCATTTTCTGTTAATTCATCCATTTTTGGTTTGAAAAGGTCGGTCTTGAGCTAAAATTTTCTGACAGATCTGTGACATTTCCTCTACATTCAGGAACCATCAGCAATAAAATAAGAGCTGTGTGAACATTTCGACGCTGTCATCAACATCAGCTGACTTTTCCTCTCGGCTACACACAAGAGGAACTGTATTGATTTTCAGAAACAAAAAACAGATCAAAACAGTCACTTGCAACAGAAACACAGAACTACGGATGAACAGAAGCAAACAAACAAAAGAACACAAGACATGTTGCTGAAATGGGGGAATCAGACGTGGAGGGAGGGAAATATTTTGAAGTCGCTGTCCTCTCAAGCTTTTCCGTTTAACCGGAGGAGTCAGACGTCCATCCTGCACGCGGCCGTGTCAACGTGTCCCATGCGCCAGGAGGAATCTCCCCGTGATATACTCAAAAATAAAGACCAAGAAAAAACAAAAACAAAAACAAAAACAAAAAAATAAATGGAGGGAGAAGCACTGTTTGACAGTCAGTCTCATCTGTGTGTGTGTGTGTGTGTGTGTGTGTGTGTAACATCCACTGTCGCTCACTCGGGCTTCAAACACACGAGTGTGTTGCCCGTCGCTGGTTCTCTCAGACGGCTGAAGTCAAGAACAGAGTTGGATGGTTGAGTCGGTAGGTTGCTGGGTTTTAGTTTACAACGTTTTTAGCCTCCTGCTCGGCTCCAGCAGCGGTCCTACGGCTCAGTCATGTGCTCTCTCATGGGGTCGCCGTGTTTGGAGGGTTGGTTGGGAGAGGTGGCCTGTGACGGATGGGTACCGGGGGGCAGGGCGTGGGCGATGGGCAGTCCCCCAGGCAGCGAACCGTCCATGGGCCGTGGAATCCCACCGGGAGCGACGCCCACCACACCAGGAGGGAACCTGCAGCAAGGACGAGCGGAGAGGAACAAAACTGTCAACTTGATGTTTGCAAAATGTCAGCTGCTGCATGGTATAGGGTGGATTTTAAAGGGCTAGTTCACCCAAAAGCATTTTTCCTCTAACTCTTCTAGTATCAAGATGAAGTCAGCCTGCTCTTTAGGAAATAGCCCCCCCCCTTTAATCGCTGCTGCCAGTCCCACAGTTCTTTACCGACACCTTTGGGTGAACCTGGACCCCTTCACAACAGAAGAGAAAGGGAAAGTTGTGGAGGGAAACTTCCATCGCAGACTATGACCTCTAGTGCAGCGGTTAGTTGTAATGCTGCTCTAGTCTGACTAATGGTAAATGTACAAACTTAAAAATCAGGTTTTTCCTGTAATGGGATGTCTACTTCAGGGTGGGATGGGGTCTAGGGGATCAATGAGGTTCTGGGAAGGTTCCCTAGAGGTGGAATACAGGTGCGAAGCAGCAAGGAAGTCAATTTCAACGGGCTTTGGTTTTGTTCACGTACATTTGCTCTGGCGTGCGGGCCAGCAGAAACATTTACCTGGTTGAGAATTAGGTATATAATTTGTCTTGCATTCCCCCGGTTGCTATGGCCTGTACCATCGTTTGGTTCACTCGGCTGTGTGAGAGAAGCAGTTCAGTCTGGTTGAAACAATATAGAGACTGAAAAATGAACGGCCAAGGTTTTACGCAGAATCGGGTCTCTACACACACGACCCGGACGTACATCCAGCAAGAAGTCAGAACACGAGAAAAAAAACACACAAATGGATACAAATATGTCTGATCTATTGCCGCTGCTGGACGGCTGGACGGCTGGCCGCTGTGTCCGAAATCCAACTCCTACCTGTAGGCAGCACCGTTGATCTCTGGGTGAACGGGAGGCTGCTGCTGCTCCATGACTCCCCAAGGTGCTGTGGTGATGAAGAACTCTTTGTTGACGCAGTTTCGAAGGCTGTCGGGGATACGGCCTGTGCAGGGGAAAGGTTGAGCGCTGGTGAGTACCTGGCGTGTATGTGGGGTTTTGCATGAACGCAGAGTTGCGTGGATACCAGTGATGGCCCTGCGGATCTCTGTGGCGGCGGCCTCTCTCATCTCCAGGGACGCCTGCTCGCTGTACCAGGCTGTGTGGGGGGTGCAGATCAAGTTGGGGGCGTCTTTCAGAGGACCTTGAGAAAAGCTGTTAAAGCCGACAGGGGAGAGGAGAGAAAGAGAAAAATGTTTTATCAAGTTGTTTACAGGTCAGGTCGACAGGACAGGTCTGGTCATAAGCACCTGAAAGGCTCCGACTCGTGGACGTCCAACGCAGCACCGCGTATCCTTCCTTCCTTCAGGGCCTGAGCCAGGGCTTTCTCATCCACAAGACCCCCCCGCGCCGCGTTGACCAGGAACGCACCTTGTCGCATCTGCAAGCACACAACAAGCACACACTTTTCAAACAGGATAGAGACCAAGTGGCTTTAGAAGTTACGGCGATATTTCACGACCATTTGTAACATATCGGTCTTCAGTGCCTCATGTTGAAACACCACGTTTCTTCCGTGAAGTCAATTTCACTTTGTTTTACAAGCAGCTGTTTGTTTCATTTTGACACAACTGGTCTGTGAAGACTAGTTTTAAACTGATCCATTAGTGTAGGACAGTGTCTGGATATAACCATCACTTTTTGTAAAGTATGTTCACAAGTTACTAGCTAACAGTATTCACATAATTTAGTCATCATTTATTTATTGTAGTTTTGTCATATTCTTTGTCAAGCTGTTTGCATTATTTCATTAACCTCATAATAATTTTAGTCTATGTTTCTTGTAACCTTTTAACCTGTGTCATGGACTTCTGAACTGATCCTGCAGAAATGGCAAATAATGTCTGGATGCTTCAGTTATGTGTAACAATTTGCAGTTCTGCACATGTCCTCCAGGTGGCAGCAGTGATCTAAGTAAACATGCTGTAACTTGCCGGTGTGCCTGCTCTGCTGTTCTGTTATGGGGCATAAATCTGTTCTCACCGTTACACCTTGATGTTTTCCTATAATTAAACTGCTCCCACTGACAACTCTACCCCGCTGCAGTTTCTGAGGCGATTTACGTCCTCAGCCAGGTGTCCCATGACGTCTGTAGCAGGATGTGACCACCTGGGCTACTGATCCATACAGACTGGTAAACCTGCATGAGCAGCCTGGCAGCCCAGTGAGCTGGCAAATGGGATCTGGATGGTCAGCAGCATACTTCACTTTAGCACTTTTTTTTTAGGAAATTCACAGCAGGTGCAGAGCTCAGACAGAGCACATACACAAAATTACTCTGAACACTGCTGAAAATACACTGGATTGCAGCCAATAAGAACATTTAAGCGAAAGACACACACACAGTCGTCTAATGGAATTGAGTGCAGTCTGATCCACTGTAACCTTTCAGTGTTGTCAGGTAAAGAGCTGCACGTTGGCTCCGTGGAAGCGGACCTCCTACCTGTTTGATGGTGAAGTCATTGATGAGGTGGTGGTTGTGTTCATTCAGGTTGCAGTGCAGAGAGACGCAGTCGCTCTGGTAGAGCAGGTCCTGGAGGGTGTAGACTCTCTGGACGCCCAGCGAGCGCTCCAAGCCGTCCTGGAGGTAAGGGTCGTAGAAGATCACGTTGAAGCCAAACGCCTTGGCTCGCATCGCCACCGCCTGGCCGGAACGACCTGAAGGACAGCACCACGTAATCGGATCCGGACAGCTCTGATCAGCTTTTTTTTAATTTATTATACTGAACTGCACTACTGGAATTAACTTCCAGATTGTCATAGATGCTGGGTGAAATCAAAACTGATGATCTACCTCAAGAAATAAACAACCAGACATTGTTCTGACATTAATGTCCTATTAAATACAATATATACTGCATATGTTAAATGTAGTATTATTCTTACTATTGTTATCGTTATCGACAACTATAACATCTATGATAATGCTTTATTATTCATGTCTTTATATTGTAATAATAAGTGTAGTAAGTATAATAGATACTGTATAAACAGTTCTTAAAACAGGGCGCTCACCGAATCCAATGAGACCAAGTGTCTCTCCCCGGATCCTAGCTGCCCCCGACGCGACCTCTCGGATCTGCTCCACACTCTGGACCCGCGTGCCCTCCCGGAGAGCCTGGTAAAGCCAGGTGTTTCGCCGGTACAGATTGAGAATGTGACAAAGTGTTGAGTCTGCGGTCTCTTCCACAGCCGCTGAGGGAATATTACACACGGCAATTCCTGGAAAGAGACAAAGTGTGAAAACAATAAAGCTCCTGCTAGGAAGTAAATTTAAAGCCTTATTTTGCATTCCACAATGTTGTTGGGGGGGGGGGGGGGGATGCATTTTACAGCGGTAAAATAAAATATTAGACGAGTAAAAAAATGATGAGGGTTAGAATGGGAATCTCCAGAAGCAGCTGCTCCATGTATACAACCAGGAACATTGCATACTCTGTTTACGATAATTCCTTTGCATATGCTGTTTGCATTCAGACTATGCAGCAGGCTTTATGTTGGCTTCTATCCAAAGGTGTAGTATCTCCACCCATAAAATATTTTCTGATTTATTTGAGTCCCTCTGAGAAACACCAAACTAAAAATGCACTTGAGTGCAAAAAAAAAATTCTACTCTGACAAACGGATCTTGTAATACAGAGGCTTCCATTTTTAGCTTATGTTAATCCCAACTAGTCAGGTGAAAATCACCATGACAGTTCATGTAACGTTGATAACAAACTAATAAATAATGAATATGCGCTTTGTCAAGTCAGCTCATGAACATTCATCCCCGACTCTCACCGAGCTCCCCGGCAGCCTTGATGTCAATGTTGTCATAGCCGCTGCCGATGCGGATGATGATGCGCAGCGCCTTGAACTTCTCCAGGTCTTCCCTGGTCAGGGTGATGGTGTGATACATCATGGCCCCCACCGCCTCGTTCAGCACCTGAGGGACATCACAGACTCATCATCATCACTGTCATTAACATTTCATGCGTGATCTGTGCAAGGAAGCGGCATCAGCATTCACATCATAAAACAGAAAAAGATTTCATTGATCAGTGCAAGAAGACACAGATAACCTAAAGTACAGTGTGTAACAATAAAGAATATTCTGTGCAAATGACAAATGTTGAGAACGTGCATAAAGTGACAAAATGTACAGAATATAACACTTGAAATGTTCGCAGTTGTGGTAAAACATGATCACAAAAGTTGTCTTCATTGACACGTTCCCTATTGCTATTCAATTTCCTATGAATTTACCACATTCACATTACGTATTAGCGACTTGCCAGTGAGAATGACTTCTCCCACCTCCTCCCATCCTCCTGGACATACGTTCATGCACGTGATCCCTCATCTAAATGCAAATAGATTGTTTATGTGCGCTTGAAAACTACGCGTCTGTGTGTTTATAATGAGCACTTGCCAAAGCTGCTTTTCGTCACAATCAATTCATCCACACTGTATGCAAACGGGGGTTAGAGTGGACCTGCTAGCGTCCACTGCATAAAGGAGACTGACAGCTGCTGAGATGCACAGAAGGCATAGCAAGTAGCTCCTGCTATTAAAACAAAAGGTTTCTATGCACAACACGCTAAATGAATTAACTTAACCAGACCGGCTTGGCACCGCTGTGAATTTCCATAAAACATTTTTTATTGGCGTTAGGTGCAGCGATGGGCTGGATGCTAAATTCAAGGTTAAAGCCCCTCTGAAGCCGTAACCTCATTTAGCACAGCGAGAGACAAAATCACTGGGATAGAAACTGAGCAGGTTTATATGGAGCTGGAGAGGAGAGTACCAAAGTATTCCTGACACACAGTAGAGTCATCGATGCTGTCAAAGGAAACACTCTGCATTTACAAGAAACATTAGAACAGGTTGAATCATTTGTGATAATGAAGGTGAGGTCTGTTCATTGTTTGCACCATTGCTGCAGGTTGCCTAGCAACCACAAATGAACATCAAGATGTACTGCAAGAGCAAACAGACTCGCAGATTTTATTTCAATCATTTGTTTAAAGAGTAAACAGTTGTTCGTTCGTTAACGAGGTTTAAAGTTGCTGGTATCTGTTTCCTTTCCACGTCTTCAAATAACAACTCAAACTACTCAATACATAACCACCTTTGTCCTCCTCCTGCAGCTCCTGTTAGCACATAGCAGTTAATCTGAGCCATGACACTTTACATTAGCGCTTGTTCTCGTCTTCATTTTTATTGTCACTCAACAATAACTGAACAGTTATTTATCTTATCGTGAAAGTGGCCATTTGCACTTTTTTCCATCACTTGATGACCATAACGTAAAGCACCAGCGGAGAAACCTTGAGCAAGTATGACATCAAAGGTTTTATATTGAGGAAAATCAAATCCCCATTCATATACTGAAATGTAGGCGGCTGACATGTACAGTGACAGTTACAGTTACAGTGTGCAGTGACATCACGGTGCTGATCCTGGTTCTCTTGATCTCCAGCACGTACTGTATGTTTAATAACTAAGTGGCTTCTTTGCTGCTGAGAGAAAAACCTTCACTGACTTATTCGTGTTTTCATTCTCGACTGTGTCAGACACTTTCACAGAAACTCCTCATAAAACCTGTGGTTACTGATAAGTGTCAGAAACGACACTTGAGTTGTAACTCACTTTGCGTTCCTCATCAAGGATAGCGAATAGGCTCTGAAGGCTTTTGTGATAGGTTTCTTTTCATGTGCACTGAACAGTGGCTGCTTAAACTTTTAACAGAATACTGATTCAGAGTCGCTCTTAAGAGAACACACAGGTTTACTGAAATCTCGAGTGGCAGCCTCCTCGGTCAGCGTCTCCGCTCACTTCCAGGCATTGCAGGGTGCACACGCGGGGACGAGCGTATGCTTTTGTTTGCTTACAGGGTGTTTTTGTTCATGAACTGTGCCTGTATAGGACGTCATCAGAAGGTCATGAGTGAGTGTATATCCACCGCTGTGCTGTTAACACTGTGGGAACACTGCCAACATCCAAACAGACTGTGTGTGTGTGTGTGTGTGTGTGTGTGTGTGTGTGTGTGTGTGTGTGTGTGTGTGTGTGTAGTCACTCAAAAGATTTTTCTTTTTATCAAACATATACATACCGCTGTATTTGTGGATAAAAAAAACATACGTAAGGAAACAACTGTAATCTAAGATATAGACTAAAAGTACTCTTTTTTTAAAATTTTAAACAAAATTGTGTCATTTTCACAAAAAAATACTTTGATTCTCTCCTGTGTAAAACATTTACAATCCAAGCTGGAAAATGTGTGTAGACGGTACAATTTCACTTTGGCTCAGAACAATTCAGTGTGTTTCTATTACCAGCCTCCTCCTCCTCCTCCCCATTTAACAAAGCACTTCAACACCCAGTGGGATCAGAGTTGGTGATGAATCCATTATAGTTGGACTGGGAGAGTGGAACAAGTCAGCGGGATGAAATATAATTAAAATATTAGAGAGGTGGAGATTCACTGAGGAAAGTGATGCACTGAACTCATGGAAAACAGATGAAGAACGCATGTTTGGAGCATAGGGGATAAGTGGTGTCTACAACATCACGTATCCCCCACCTACAATCCTGTCCCTCTGCCTAACCACGTTTGACCCCAGGTGACCCAAAATACTCCATTGACAGTCCGCGGCACCAGCAATGTTAATTAATAACCTTTATGACCCCGCAGAGGCTAAAGACCTGCAAAAGACACCAGTAAGAAATGAAGTCGTCCCTTAGATAAGAGACAAAACCTCTTCAAGGAATGACAGCGAAGTTCAGCAGCTCTCAGTCTCACCTCCCTTGTAGCAACATGACCTGGATGTCAGAGATACTTTTCACCACCAGTAGATGGACATTTTGTGTATGAACAGGCTGCAGCTGCAAAATGGAACAAATTGAGCTGTTTTTTTTTTTTTTTTTTTTACCTTTTCATGTATCTCCTGTGTGGACTGGGCATCACAGAAGGCCACGGTAGCCAGATCTTTGAGGATGGGCATCTCCACAGTGCAGTCTCGCCCATCCAACAGCGCCACCAGGGGGCGCGGGTGCATTGGCCCATTCATTATCTGGGGCCGAATACCTGCAGAGAGAAAAGAAAGAGTTTTTTTTTTTATGTGGCACGCACACACACACACACACACACACACACCAGAAGCATGGTGTGTGGGGGAAAAAGGTATGTGTTGAGATATGACACACACACACACACATACACACACCTGAGCCTGATCGATACTCTTAAACTGGAGTGAGTCGCTGTCTACTTAAAAGTACTATCATCCTCTCCCCATCTGGAAACACTGGTCGATACCACACACACACACACACACACACACACACACACACACACACACACACACACACACACACACACACACACACAC
>JBBMJM010120861.1:0-10350 GCA_037832705.1 Centriscus cristatus
ACACACACACACACACACACACACACACACACACACACACACACACACACACACACACACACACACACACACCACTCCCCCACCCCCCCTTCGATGCTGCGAGAACAAGGAATTCCAGTCTGGGCTTTACTCAGTATTCTGTTCACACACGTCTCTCCTCCAGTAATACAGGTCTACTTTAAAATTCATAAGTACATTTGGAATGGGGGAAAAAGGTGGCCTGATGGAAAATTTCCAAAGAGCTTAGTTGAGTGAAAAAAAAATACAATTCACGTTGGCGTATTTAACAACGTAACCCTGCTCCTTAAGACACACCGACAATATCCCAAAAACATGTACTTGTAATAGTCTGAAGAAAATACCGGCTATGCCTCAGCATGAAATGACTACCTATAATTCTTGCCTCTAGCGGGGGGGTTGGGGGACGGAACGGAGACAAAAAAAGAAGGGGAAATGAAGGAGACAGACGATGGAGAGAAGAAGCCTTGTCAAAGTTTGCTCTGCTCTCATTGTCTGCTGCTCTTTTCCTCCCCTCTTCTGCCCGGGAGGCAGCTTGAATTGAATCAAACAACTGAGATTGATTAAGCTTGGATGAGTGACTTTCCAATGACACAGGATTCCGCCTGATCCCCCCTCGTCCCTCTGTACATATTTGACGTGGTTATCGAGAAGTTGATGTGAACGCGCTGTGTTATGACGCTCTGCCTCCACAAATTGTTGTCGCCATTGTTGAGTTCCTTGAAAGTCCTGCTGGAGTCCTGCTTTGAGTCGAACGCCTCCCCAGAAACAGCACAATGAACGGGTGTGAGAAAATAGATAACACACTCTTCCAATTGGAATATGAATCGCTCAGCTCATGCCTTAGTATTAATCTTTTGCCCTCTTTATTCGCTCTAGTCCTCTTGTGTTAAGAAGGAGAAAAAGATGGGGGGTGGGGGGGGGTGGGGGGGCTCTCACAAGAAATACAGTGTTGAATATTGTGGGATGTCCTGCTCTGAATTAGGTCAGGACCAATCAAAGCTTAAATGCTCCATTTCTCTTTCCACTGAATAACTGAATAGTGTCTGCGGTTCCTCTGGATGGAGACACAGAGACCCCTGCTGTCTCTGACCAGTCTTGAACGCGTGGAACGCCGGCGCGTGTCTCGCCTCCATCATTACACTACTGCCATCTGTCTGTGGAAAGAGAAACAAAATATCCCCCCACGTTCATCATCATTTTAGTAAACCAAACAAAACACTATTTCACAGCACAGGACCGATGATGATGATGATACTGAAATGCAAAAAACATGAACAAAAAACATTGTTGACATTATGGTATAAGCAGTGTTCTGTTGAAGGCACATTTTACATTTTATATTTGATTATTGTGTTGGTAAATCAAAATAGAAAGGCTAATTATCCATTTACTTTCTGAAATGTACAATCATTTATACTATTCTCACCCATTGTCAGAATCGAAGCCAAACAAACACAATACGTGATCGACTATCTCATCTTCTCTTTGTAGCGCTGTTTTATTTCCAGTGTTTAACACAGCATTTTATTCCTTCTGATGGCCCCCGCCCAACAAAAAGCAAGCACAAATCCATTTTTATTAATCAAAATATTCACTATATCCACCGTCTCCTCCTCCTCCTCTCCAGCAGATCTCATAGACTGATTGGCAATTTCACTAGCTCAATGGAAGAGACGGACACAGACAATCTAAGCTCCCTGCTGTTACCATGGTAACATTGCAACAAGAAAAAAATAGAGCTAAAAGGGGAGGGGGGGAGGGAGATAAAATCCAACGTGAACACTCCATCCTGATATGATAGTTTGATTTACTGCTCACATTGTGTTATTACTCGACCCTCTGCAGGTACACACACGCACAGACACACACTTGTGTGTAAGCAGCTGTGCTTCACTGATAACGCGGCCTCATTGCAGTCAAAACATAAAAGAGAGAACTGTTTGCTTGCTCCTCTTTACAAAGGCGAGCAGCAGGACTAACTGTTTCCATCGTACGCCCCACTGACTTAAGCATCTCATCATCATCTCCGCTCGGCCCATTCTACAGATCTGTCTGGACGTAATGAAACTCCCAGGCCCCCGACTGGGACTGTTAAATAAAGAGTGCATGACAGCCTGATCTTGAGTCTGAAGCAGCTCAGTGAAACAGCTTGTTAAAGATGATGAGATACAACGTTAAATCTGGCTGCAGGATATGTAGTGTAACTGGAAAGGAGTGTTATTTTAGACACTTATTGGATAGACAGACCGATCGACAGATTACGTCCTTTATCTGAAAGGAGCTAGTTGTAAATTTAACATGAAAGAAGAGGAAGCGATTCTGTGTATTTGCTGTGCATTAACAACTAGTGCTGCTTCGGCTCCATCTTCTTTCTGAGGATGTCAAACTGTTAGTCTACGCTCATGACTTCAATCAAGAACATCCACGTCTGCCTGGAAACCACCATGACCTTAACTGAGAACATTTCAGTGATCTGCTAACATTGGCTTATTGTCCTATAAATAATTGAATTGAATTTATTGTTTTACTGATTAGGGGCTAGTGCACATTAACTAACATCACTGTTAATGCTCCAGTCCGCCAGTGGATACATGTTGTGGTTTCCTAAAAGAACCAAACATAAGCAGATAAATTAAAATTCAGAATGACAAATGCTAATAGAACCATCCCCGTGGAACATGGCGGAGTAATATTAGCCTAGCTTAGATATGCTGACTTTGCAGACAAGAAATAGTGGGAAAAAAAAATTAGAAAAGTTGTGACACGGTAGAAAGTAAACAGAAAAAGTTAACAAAGTTTATTACATTTTTATATACAAACAACCCTGAAAGGCACACCTTTGTTTAAATAAGAATACACAACACATCCTGAACACATTCAGGTTTGAGACATATATTAATAAAGGTCTGGACAGAGAGAAGTCGAGTAAATTGGCACAAATCAAAACAAGAAGTCAAGAAGCGATGGTACAGACATCAGACACGTTGTGTTGTAAAATAGTTTTATTCAAGAACATAAATCATTATCGTACTTTAAAGCTTATGCAGAAAGGACACGTCGCTGAGGCGAAGTGTCACATTCTGTCCATCAAACCTCGGCCATGTGACATCCATTCGTTATTCTGTGTTTTACCATTAGTATCATTAAAATCTTTTATCTATCTCTGTGGTTAATTAAAAATAGAATAATAAATTAGCTAACTCTTTTTTAAAATTGTACTTTGTTAATGTTTTTTTTTTTTCTTAGATGACACTACATGTCGCCTCAAACAATGGATTTGATTCGTCAGTTGAAAGTGGTTGATGTTTTAATCGATCAACCAGGTCCAACACAGACCAGAGATCAGTCACGTCTTCCCGTCGATCCCCTGAAGCTGCCTTAATTATATATGAAACAAATGTTTGTCCGACATCTCTCAGAACACTCGTGACACTTGCTGAGTCATAAAGAGCAGCTCGAGCGATGAAAGGATGCTCGTTACAAAGGCCGGCTGTTGCTGTGACTCATCGCACAAACAAAACCAGACAATGGGCCAAGAAAATGCAAATGGTGGGACTTTAAGACACAATGAAGACGCTCGCTGCCATAATCACACAGTCTGCCATCATGACGTGTCATTACATACGAGGACAGATCTGACAGACCTCTGGTCTCAAAAGCCTACAGACGTATGGCATCTGTATGACTCCGTACCGTACAAGAAGTTCAATAAAGGTCCACAGACTAAAACCCAGGAAAGGGACCAAAGGTGATAATCTGGGAGAGCTGAAATAAAAGGGTTAATCAGCGTCTGTCGCTGTGGTCCGTCCTCTCTAAACACCCGGGCTTTAGGCTGATTATTTACTGAATATTCCTATAGCTGATGTTCTGGGTGGGATCACGCCAGGAGGCCTAGTCGCTTGACTTTTGCAGACAGAAAAGAGTGGATGATGAACACTATGGTCTTGGGGCAGGAGTGGAGGTCTAGTTGCTGAAAAAAATAAACAGCAGAAAATCAGTTCTTTGAAATACATTTCACGAGTTTTTCAAATGATCTCTTTCAAATGACATCAGAAAGAAAAGTCCAGATCCTGAACAATGATTCAAAACAACATGTTTCAGTATCAAATGTTCAGAAAGGTGAAAGACCAGAAAAGTAACTCACAATTTCAGCTTCAGGCCCTCCAAAGTCAAGGAACATCATGCGAACTCCATCATCTGAAGACATTCTTAGGCGCTCGAAGGGATGCTGGAGAAGAATGCTTTTCCTGACCCCCATCTCTTCGGTGAATAGTGTGAAACCCTCATCGATGTGTACGCCCAGGGTACACTCCTTTCCGTTCCAGCTGCAGGCTGTGAGGACAAACCAAAGAAGATGAGATTGTGACACCTAACTGGACGACATGTGTTTTTGTGCTAATTGTTACACTGATGAATGAATAAACAGACGTATGATTCAAATAAAGCTCGTGGGAGGATGTTCGGATCATCACAGACCAGCAGAGGGCAATGCAACATCATCGCTCCTCCGTATCTTTTAAGAGCCGTTGTCTTTTAAGAATAAAGCAGATTTTCAGAGTTGCCAGCGGGAGATTTTCTCAGTAAAATTCAGATTTTGATGTAACTGGCTGCTAAAAATACTTGCATTAAAAACAAAAAAAAATACAGCTCAAAGGTTTTCTTATTCAACCCAGATAGCAAGTGAGCCAGGAGGAGTCCTCTCCTCGGTGAAAACCTTTCGTTGAAGAGCACAATCAATGGCTTGTGTGAGGAAGAATCAAACCTGATAAGTCTGAATTTTTCTTTGGGAAACAAGCCCCCATTATGTGCCGCGAGACTCTCATCCGGTCCGAACCGGGAACACACACCTCAGGCATGTCATGCTCTGCATGTTCGTTATTTGACTGTCTCACAGACGCTTTGTGTGATTCACAGTTCACCGTAATCCTCGCTCATCCTCCGTCTCCACCGGCTGTTGGAGCTCCTGTCCTGTCTCTTTAAAGGGCTCCTTTGTACAGTGATACCAAAAAAAAAACAAGTGCCTCGTCATTCTTGTCTCATAAATTGACCACGAGCCGCGAGGTACAACGCTGAATCACAGTAGGAAGATGGGATCACTGCTGTTCCACAGGGCCCCACCCTTTCCCCCCGGAGGTATAGGAACTCGTCTCCGGGGTGGAGCGGTGGACCAGGTCAGGCACTTTTTAGCGAAAACTAATTGCACTGTTCAAGCTCCCGCCTTTGAAAGCCATTGTCCTCCATGTGGATCTGTACCTGTTGTGACCTCCCTGATGAGTTCAGCAGCGTTGTGGCAGCCCTCGACCAGCAGATGAGTCCAAATGGACAGATCCTTGGCAGAATCCACCCTGAACACATGGGTCTCCACGCCCTGCTTTGTGCCTGAACGCAGGCCAAATGAAAGCTCGGAGTCCAGCAGAGGGGAGGTTTTCCCTGGGCCAGAGTGGACCAGTCTGAAGGGGGAGACCAGAAGGTATGAGAACAATGTGGACAGAGAAGGACGATTTGTCAAAGGGTCAAAGGGTGGGGCAAAACAGGGACACAGAGACGTTTGTGTTCCACATATGAGGTGTTAGGTAGGATCAGGGGAAAGGGAGGGAGATGTTCAGGGCACCAGGGAGGAGGAGGGGAAGAAAAACACATGACTCATAGATTCTGGTTCTGTGAATATTTTCCCAACGAGTGTGACGTTATGCTGCAAATCCTCAACGATTCTTATGGAAACACTGAATGTTCTCAAATATTGGGCCAAAACACGCCAGGGGAAGACCGATCTGCCCCCTTTTAGAACAATATCCACTACAGAATCGGTCATATTGTTGGCAGAAAGAGACAGGAAACCAGGACATAACGTGACAATGTCTTGCACGTGGGGTCAGTGTCATGTGAACCTGGTCGTGATGAGGGGGTGACTCTTGATGGGACTGCTGAGGGCGTCTTTGCTTTCAGGCAAGGAGGGGTACAGGAGCAGGTCTTTGTCAGTCAGCACAGCCAGCACTGGTCTCTCTGGACCCTGGGTCACCTGCACAGCAGTCTCATTTAAACCTCAACTGGAAGTCAAGGTGTGACCGGCGTACAACAAGCAGTGTACGCCGGTGTGTGTTTCTTACACACCTGCTCTGTAATCCAGCCCAGATGCTTGACGTCCATGCCCGGCTGTATGCTCTTCATCTCGTCCTTGACCTGCGGTAGCAGACCGGCAGCACAGGTCTGGATGGCGTTGTACCAGGACTGGGCCATGGCCGGGTCTTTAGCACGCAGGAAGACAGATTTCTTTCTGTTGGGTGAAATCACCTCAAAATACCTGCCAGAGGCAACGAGGAGAGAAAGATTGAGAAGGGGGTGGGGGGGTGGGGGTGTTGGACGCATGTACAGTAGATACACATGTGTCAAAGGGAGTCTGACAATGACTTGTGTATTCAACATCAAATGATTCTCCATCAGCTTGTATCTTTTGTTGCACACATTTCTCAGGAATGACCTGAAAACCACTCACTAACGTGCAATACCTGTGTTCTGTATCTGGGGGGCACTGTTTGCGTGACACCTGGCACATCTTCAGTGGGATGCTGTGTGGCTCCTTCACCTCAGCCGTGGAGAGCTCAGACCCTCTCTGGGGAGTGGAAGGGGGGGAGTCCCATGGGAGGGCAGCCCCAGGGGACCCGGAGCTTTTAAAGAAGGCTGACATCTCCTTGATGTACTTCACTGAGAGAGAGAGAGAGAGAGAGAGAGAGAGAGAGAGAGAGAGAGAGAGAGAGAGAGAGAGAGAGAGAGAGAGAGAGAGGGCAAAGGGAAATTTGATCAAGTGGAAATGGAGAAGAGGTTCTTCTCCATGGACCCTCAGGAGGGTCAGGTGGGTGAGCGTTAACTGCACTTATGAACAGCTTCAGGAAAAAAAAACGCGGTCGTTTTTTGAACATCCATGGTCGTTTCCTTTTTACCGTTGGTTGTCTGACATGGTCCCGTTTGTGTGGACTGTGTGAGAAGATGTGGTGAGGAATTCTCATCAGCAGCAGCATCCGGAACCGGCCGGTACAGACATACATAGAATATATAACATAGTTTCAGCGTGAAGGGAAATGACATATGTATCGCCATGATTACAGGAAACAACAGACTCAAGTGTCTCGAAGTGAGCATTAGAGGCCACGACTATACATCCAACATGTCATTTGCACGTATTTTCCCACGCACTGTTTCTGCTGCCCTCCTGCTACTGTAATTACAGACTTATTTTTATACCGTATCATTTAAAGGTCATTTGCACATACTTCTGTATTTCTGGATTCATTCCCTCATAAACATAGAAACTTCATAAAAACACTTTTAATAATTCGCTGAGGGATTACGACATTATTGCTTCCACCTGATACATTCTCATCTGGTTTATGATGCCAGTCAGAACAAACAAATACGTAATCTACTGTGTTGAGAACAGATTTGGTCAGAAACATTTGTGAGAGGAATATTTGTCTTCGTTCTTGCCGAAAAATCCTTTTCCATTGTTTTGCGTAACCAGATTGAATTAGAGTCTGAATCGCAAAAGAGCACAGAAATATAATTTTGCAAATTGGATTCAAACCACTTTGTTGAGTTCCACAGAAGCATTCTCATTCAGCTGTTCCGACAGCTAAAAAATGATTTCACAGCACCTTCTGCACCACTCCGTGCCGGCACACAACAACGACATGAAATGAAGAGTGACAGAAACGTATCAGAGCAGCTGAGCAGCTCTGGCGGGAAGAAAAAAAAAGTCTGTGAACAGACACTTTAATAAATTGTGCTCTAATGTGTCTGCATTGGTACCTTGTCAGCAGCATCGGCTACGCTGTTACTCCCAACTATACCGTTGCCACAGCAACCCAAATAAATAGATGAGCATACACACAAATCCAATCCGATATTCAAATTGAGGTGGTTTACCGCGCGCACACACACACACACAGTGGTGTGGGTTTGGCAGGACCGGCCGATGCTGGAGTAAAAATAGCACAGAGGACATGGCTGAGCATGAGGCTGAAGAAGGCTGAAGGTAGAGCTCCGGTTTCACTGGGGAAGCGTGAAGTGCTCTTCTTGCAGAGGATAAGAGCCATGTGGCCAGAGGGCAAGCTGAGGAGAACCAGCCCAGTACGACAGGAGCAAGCAAAGGGGCTTCCACCATTCCCAAAATAGAGCCCATTCCACCCAGTCAGTCAAGCTGGCACACTGGCTGACAGTTATTTAGTTAAAGCATTAATCAGTCGTACAAATGGTAGAAGGCTGCAGTGACCCCTTCTCTTTGTTTCACCACAAATGGTGCATTAGCAGCTCTTCGAGGAACAGTGGTTCGATGGTTCCAGAGACGGTCGAAGGCTACTCTCAGTCTCCTGAGAAGTCCATGGAGGGAACTCGGATTGCACTCAGCACATGCACTTCACTTTCCCTCTCTCTCTCTCTCTCTCTCTTGTCAGACAACGCATGCAACATTTGTATTGAGTTGGGGAAACATCTTGTGCTAACGCCACAGAACAATTAAAGAATATCTGCATCTGGTAAGCTGAGAGGAGGCATCAGCAGAAGTTATGTAGGCTGTACAAAGTGAGATATACCACACTTGTTACCCTGCCCGTGGTATGGAGCTGCAGCCGTTACTAAATGTCAACATCACAGCAAGACATCGGCAGTCAGACAACTTACTGTACTCCACATGCTCTCTTCTCCTGTGCCTCTCGTGACTCATGTTTGGATGTAGTTTACAGTCACAAAATAAGAGACTTTGCTTACTTACTTTTAGGTTAAGACTTCGGATTCACTTACCAGTTTGTCACAGCTCTGGTGTTTTTCAGTTCCCCTTTGTTTTCGAATGACGAAGTGTTTTTTGTTTTTTTTTCAATTTTCTGTTTCAAACTTTGTACGCTAGCATCATTTGGCGATTGCATGTGCTGACAAAAGCAGGAGCAGCCTTGTGGAGACGTGGAGAGTGAGACCACAAATCTAGCAGAATGCAACCGATATATCAAGCTTTGAAGTATCAGTCGACATGAATATGTAATGCTTCATGGAAATGAACTTCACACTGTTTGTTCACATGCCAACCCATTGATGTCTGTAGGATCGGGGAATGCCTCCTTGTTGCTGGACCGAGGCCATTCCAAATGGAAGGGATCAATCACGGAACGTTAAGACTGAAGAACCAAAGTCAATCGACATACTTTTGTGATTGCAGATGACTGCAGGATGATAAATGTCAGGAGTTAGCTTTCGCTCCACACGGTAGCTTTATGATTGGCAAATGAAAGGGGGGGGGGGCAAAGTGAGGGTTAGAGACCAGGAAAGAAAAGCAAATGTGAAGATGTGAAATGTGCAGCTAAGCTCAGCCAGCAATTTTACCATGAATACCAGTGGTGCCACATTTAATACAGATCTAAAATTAGCTGAGATGGTGCAGTTATTACTTCAGCTTATGTCGCAGCCAGTGAAACTACATTAGAACTGTGTGTGTTTCTGAGCGTGTGCATGTGTGTGTGTGTGTGTGTGTATACCCCCACTAAGCTCTCTCAACTCGCAACACTGAACCTCACAAAAAAGCCATTTTCAGCTTGTCCTGCTCCTGTTGCCATTAGTTTATGTATACGTACATACACATAGGAAATCCTCCTCTCGCGGAGGGCCGTGACTCCTCCTAGCAGAGGTCTGGGAGCCTGAGGATCTTGGCTGTTCCTAGGATTGCACTCTTTTGGACAGAGATCTCTGATGTTCCTCTCTGCTGGAGCCATTCTCCCAGCTTGGGGGTCGCTGCCCCTCATGACTTCACACCCCCCACATCCTCTCTATCTCCTCTTTCAGCCGTCTGTATTTCTCGAGCTTCTCGTGTTCCTTCTTCCTGATGTTGCTATCACGAGGGATTGCTACATCTATCGCCACCACTTTCTCCCGGTGTTTATACACCACCACTATGTTGGTCTGTATGTCCCACAGGATCTTGGCCTGTTATTTCTCGGTCACCTTTGGTCTGGGGGGGGGGCCTCCAGTCCATACTCAGTACAGATGTACCTGTACACTATGCCCACTACGTGGTTACGCCGTTCCATACATGCCTTACCTTATCTTACACCCTGCTGGGATGTGCTGGACTGTCTCAGGGGCTTCTCTACACAGCCTACACCTGGAGTCTTGTCTGGTGTGGTGGACTCCACCTGCTATTCCAGCCTCACTCTGGTGTTTCAGAGCCTGTTCTTCTGTAGCCATGAATAGCACCTTCGTGTTGTCCTTCAGTCCAGCCACTGGTATGTTTTCTCCATAGTCGCCACTTCCTCTATCTGCCGATGGTAAATTCCACGATGGTCATGGGGG
>JBBMJM010120880.1:0-14162 GCA_037832705.1 Centriscus cristatus
TCTCTCTCTCTCTCTCTCTCTCTCTCTCTCTCTCTCTCTCTCTCTCTCTCTCTCTCTCTCTCTCTCTCTCTCTGTGCGTGTGGTGTGTGTGTGTGTGTGTCCGCCCACCGTCTCCCCTGCTATAAAAGCCCCGTTTGACAGCTCTCAGTTTACTAACCTGCAGCTTGATCTCAGACAAACAAAACCAGATTCAGAGCGCGTGTCCAGGTCTCTGACCCCCTCCTCTCGTCTGAGGACCTGCAGGAGGACTTTACATTCCACAAACTGGATTCCCGGAGCTCCTCGCCATGCACGCCCGGGTTTAGATTCTCAATGGAGCTCAATAACTTGTACGAGGTCGCGCCCCGGCCACTGATGAACAGCCTGACGCACGGCCAGCAGCCCCTCTCCGGATACAGAGACCCGGCGGATCTCGGCGGTGACATCGGAGACAACGAGACCTCCATCGACCTGAGTGCCTACATTGACCCGTCGGCTTTCAACGACGACTTCTTGGCTGACTTGTTCCACCACAGCTCTCGACAGGACAAGCTCAAGATCATGAACGGGGAGTACGAGTCGGTGCCGTGTGGCCCGGGGCCCCAGCAGCTCTACATGTCCAGCTACATGGACTCCAAGATGGACCCACTCTACGAGCACAACCCGCCGCGGATCCGACCGGTGGCCATCAAGCAGGAGCCCCGGGACGACGAGGACATGAACACAGGCATGCCGCCCACCTACCACCACCCCCATTCCCAGCAGTACTCCCATCATTCCCAGCACCAGCCGCACCAGCAGCACCAGCCGCCGCACCTCCAGTACCAAATTGCGCACTGCGCGCAGACAACCATGCACCTCCAGCCAGGACACCCGACTCCTCCACCGACCCCGGTGCCGAGCCCGCACCATCACACACAGCACGGCTTGAAGCTGCTGGAGCAGCAGCGGGGAAGCGGCAAGTCGAAGAAGCACGTCGACAAGAGCAGCCCGGAGTACCGGCTGAGGCGTGAGCGCAACAACGTAGCCGTGCGTAAGAGCAGGGACAAGGCCAAGATGCGCAACATGGAAACCCAGCAGAAGGTGGTGGAGCTAACCACTGACAACGAGAGACTGAGGCGCAGAGTGGAGCACCTGACCCGGGAGCTCGACACTTTACGGGGCATCTTCAGGCAGCTGCCGGACGGATCCTTCAAACCCATGGGCAGCTGAAAGACAAGACCTGGCCGAGTGGAAGCGGACTGGGTGGTGGACTGGATTTAATTGGTTCCTCTTGTGTCCATGTGCGCAGACTGACTGAGGAGACTGAGGCAGCTGAGCAGTTCACTGCACAAAAAAGAAAAAAGAAAACAATAATCGTTTTTTTATCCTGAAAAGTGAACTTTGTGTCCGAACAGCTTGAGACTGTCTGAGGGAGGACGTCTGTTGTCAGGAGACTGTACAGCTGTTAAGCAGCAGGTGAACTCTCAGCTCTCAACCGTGTACAATAACTCAAACAAGCTGCTTCTTTTTTGGTTTGTTTTTGCAGTTCATGTGCCTTTGTAAAGTTTTTGTGTGCAAATAAGCTCTTGCAGATCCACACAAGACCACTGGTTGTTTTTGTGCCTTAATGTCTCTATACAGACTCAACTGTCATATCAGTGCAGCTAATGTGGTGGACCCATTCAAATACTTTTGTTATTATTTTATTTTATTTTAATTTTTTTTTACATAAGCATATTCTCTCCTGCTAATTGTTCTCAAAGAGTTTTGAAATGCAAAGCCCAGCCTGAAACCTGTTTGTTTTGTCTGCTGACTCTGCACGAGTCCTCATTCCAGCTTTGGTTGGAGTCCCAGTCCAGCAGTGCTCAGTGAGCCTCGGTGGCATGTCAAGTGTCAGTGAGGAGTCCCTGTAGTCAGGTCCGAGCAACCTTTGAAATGCCGTGCAAAAGATTATTTGACCCGTCACTCTGCAGTATGTTTCAAATCACATATCCATATCCAATATAATTCATTTTCCCCCATCAGATTAAATTTGCGCTTGAAACCCAACCAACATTTTGAAATTTTGCAGTTAAATGTGGCAACCCTCATGGCTGATCTATTGGAAGTACCAGTTTTCCTTGCTGCACTGATCCTGTATCATCTAATGGTGATTGATGGATCAACTGATCTATACTCGTCTTTGCATCAGGCAATTTAATGCCACCATGTATCTCCAAACCTGTAGCTTACCTGCTTAGACACAGTGGCGTAGAGTGTTCAGAGACTGCAGACGTGGAGCTATGGGGTCGTCAGAGGTTTCTGGAATGCACTATTTGTCTCCAATCAGTTTCTGACACATCGGTACTTAACAGAGAAAAACACACAGAAGTGTGTTAATCTGTAACTGATTGAGACAAAAACAACACAAGCAGAATGTGCCAAGAGTTTCTATGCAACACATCTGTTCCTCTTACACACACACACACACACACACACACACTGAGTGCCTTCTGATCATCTCAGTTGACCTTTGACCTCTTGCTGATCAGCTCCTTATCGTTCTGTTGAAAACGAGACTAATCATGTCAGCGTAGAAGAAGGAAGCACTTTTAATTTTTTTTTACAAACTTGTTCAAAGTCACATTGTAAAAAAAGCCCCTCTATAATAAATTTATATGTATAAGTAAATATATATATGAAAATACCAAAAATGTGAATTATTATAATAAAAGAGCTTCTTTTATCAGTGTTATTGCTTTGGTGCCGAATTTGTGGATTTAAGACGATAAAATGTGTTTGTGTGCTGCTGATGTTGGCATGTACACATTTGACCTGTGAGGAAAAATGATTAGACTTTGGAAAGTTTGAAAAAGAACCTGATTCAGCAAATACTTCACACACCACGTATCCAGACACAAACACATCGAGTCAATACACAATCAATAATCCCTGTCTGGATCCTTTACATCCTGGTTCAAGTTAGATTATGCACAAACTAGCTGCACAATTGGCTATTTTATCAACTACTTCTCACCTGACTTGTGGAGATAAATGATGTGAAATAAGACATTCCTGCGAAATATCATCAGGTGAGAAACACTACAGCTAAATGGAGGAGGGGACATACTGAAATGAAATTGATTGCACTTTTTAAAGTGTGACTTTTTAGTTTACAATAAGATTGCAAGCACATGTGTGTGTGCATGCTTGTGTGTGTGTTTTAAACATCAGAAGACGCAGACAAGGATAATACATGAGGTTTGTACATTCCTGACAATATAATACTTCTTCTTTTTGTCTTCTGAGCGTCCACTTGTTCTGAGCAGCTGACAGGTCACAAGCTTTGAGATCAATCCGCTGCAGTGAAAACACATTTAAAACATGTGTACACACCTTGGAATATGTGATGAAAAAAAAAAGAGAGAAAGAGATTGAAGCTCTTGTTTGGGAAGGATAGTGACATTTAAAAGATGTGCCTCTATAAACAGAATCCAACATCTAAGGCAAAATTTGCCTACAGAGACCTGAACTGTCCAAAGGAGCACAACATCAGAGTCTGGGATACACCACTATCTGCTGGCACTCTGACATAAACACACACAAACATAAAGCTTGACTGTCTGAATTGTAATCCACTCGTTCACATTGTAATGAAACAGATTAGAGCAGTGGCTTGCCAGAGGGTCCAGTCTGACCCACAGTATTCATATGAATTCATAAAGAGGGAAAGTTACATAGAATACATCAGCAACAATTGTCCCACTGTTTTACTAACACTGAGAACCAGCGATAAACTTTAGCGTGTAAAGCTTCATAGCTCACAATTCAGTTTCTGTGGTGAGTCAGTTCAGGTGGTCTGGATCACTACACATATGTGGATCCTCTGTAGGCAACATGTGTCTACATTTTAGCAAACGATTTGCCTTTAGTTTTTATCTTTTTTTCTTTGTCGACTGGAGCTGCTGGAATAGAGGAATAAATAACAACATTAAAATAACAATAATTTGTATTCTGATCCTGATTCTGAAATTGGTCTGAATATGGCCCCTGACCTAAAATTAGTCCAGACTTGGAGCTCCACATTGGTCTCTTATTCTTTGGTGAATGTTTATTTCATTGTGGTTCATTCATGTGATGGTGCTCATGTTTATTCGCGTGAATAATCCCTTCAGACATCATAGAAATTGAGTTTTTGTTGCTCTTGGTCCAAATAATATAATTTACACAAAGACAGCTGGCCCATGCACATACTCACTGAAGTAGTGTACACTATATGTGTCAGAAATATAAATACAACTGTTTTATATCTGGAGTGAAAGCATCTCTCACAAGTCAACATGGTTTCTTGTCCTTATTAGCTGCTTAAAACATCACTATATATATAATCTCATTAATATGATTAAAATACACACACACACACACACACATATATATACATATATACAAAATAAAATACATATACATATATACATACACATATTTATGTAATAAATATGTTAAAATATGTTTAAAAAAGGGTGACATTAATACAAGTGATGTTGGCTAAAACCAGTGCTGTCATTTTAATGCGTTAATTCGATTAAGTAATTACGCTGCAAATTAACACGTACAAAAAAAAATAACGCAATTAATTATGAGCCTGATGGACCTGTGTGTGCTCTTAACTTTGCAGCCCATGAAACTTTGAAAAACAACACAAAATTTTGCCCAAGACCATGATTTGTGACGTGTTATTTCAGTCAGTTTCTTCAGGGTATCACTTTTGGATCGGGTACCTTCACCCTGTCAAGTAGTTCTACCACTGGTTATCACCTTTATTTTCAATCACCACGAACCTCACTGGACAAATGAGAATAATACCAGTGCATTTAAGTGTTTACAAGAGGTAATAAGCAGTGGTAGCACTATTCGATAGGGTGAAAGTGTACAATCCAAAACTGCTACACTGAAGACACTGACTGTAATAACACTTCTAAATGAACTGGTATTATTCACATATACATGCAAATCCGACAGGGAAGCAGAAATCGACAGAACACCTGAACAATGCACCTGACCTAACTGGCTTGAGGATGTGGTTGACCTTTACTTTTGGATTTTATTTATGAAGCGCAGTTCACCAATAAAAAATGATTTCAAATCTTCTCTTCTTACTGTTTGCAATTGATTAGTCATGCACTACAGTTTTTGAATATCCTAGAATTAAAATTGTTTATTAGGTCACCTTCAGCAGATATGTGATTAAAATGTGATTAATTTGAATAATTAATTATAAAAGCTTGTAATTAATTTGCTTAATTTTTTTTAATCGACTGACAGCACTAGTTAAGACGTAATGGCTTGATAAGTAAAGGTATTTAAATTTGAAACGTTAATGAGTCACATGACCAAATTTGACATTGTGGGTCACAGCCACAGGTCAGCACAGCACGGATGCTGAGAGGACATTCAACCCAGCATTGTACACATGGTTCAAATGGTGTACATGGTATGGACAGTGTGATGCGTTTGAGTTATTTCATTTGTTTGATTTCAACGGTTCAAGCGGTTGCTGTGCTGGCAGGTTATTGATGGACACAGACGGAGAGATGTCCTATGTTTTATACTCGTTTGTATTTTATTTTCTTGTAGTTTTCACTGTGTTTCATGACAAAAGAGAGAGAGAGAGAGAGAGAGAGAGAGAGAGAGAGAGAGAGAGAGAGAGAGAGAGAGAGAGAGAGAGAGAGAGAAAATAAATCTTTAAAAGACATATGTACGATGCGTGGCCTTTACTTCAGTCAACTGGTGTAGATACACAAAATGCTTTGTGAATGAAGCATAAGTCCCATGCAGCAAATAAGCTGATGTTGTGTTTGTGGGCTTGTGAGGAATATCTTAATGAGGCAACAGCAACTGATTATTGAGATAAGGGGATGAATTGGACTCAACATCGGAGCAAATGGTTCAAGAAGGTGCATGTGTTTTTTGCAGGGTTTTATTTCAGCTACTAAAGATGACCGAAAAAATGCTGAATAAAATCATCCAGGGGGTGAAGCCAAAAAGGAAAACCAGGAAGACAAGCAGGTTGATAAAGCAGTTGGCAGAGAGCAATGATGACTTCCAGATGTGACAGACAGGAGTCAACTGATAGTTCAGTTCCTCACTGACACGCTGAAATATTACAGATTCAATATTAAATATGTTTGCTGCAGGAATGTTGACAGGCTGGAACCATTAAAGAAGTTTTACAACCAGCATTGGCTGCCTCATCACACGTATAAGTTGGACTTCACTGATCAAAGCTCTCACGCTGACCGTTCCCTTCCTTCAGAGCTGATGTTGGCTGAAGCTCTGTGATACTCAGGTCTCTTCAAAGCGTTCAATCACAGTGAAGCTATGGACACAATGAATTATTCTGACACTGTATTCTGTGTCCAGGTTTTTACTTCCTGAGTGAATCTGAAATGTATCTTTGCAGGAACCTATAACCCCAACATGGAAATTGAACCATCTTGGTTACATAGTGGCCTTGGGACATAGAGTCTTAACATAACTCAAGGACCTAAGAAATACAAAAAACCCTGTGAACTTTGACATTGACTTTGAATGAACTAAAATCCAATTAACAGCAGTGTTTCCGTCTGATTGTTGTTCAAGCTAAATGTAGCATTTGTCATTGACAGATAATTTAAAGAAGCAATGAAAAAACAAAACAAAATCAGAAGACAGAAATTAAGTTGAAATGTCTACAAGTCTGGAGTCAAAGACGTCTGTCAGTAAATTTCCTTTCCTTTTGCTCCAGAAGCAGGACTGCCTTGATATTTTCAGATTCTTGCTGTTTGCAGGCATGACATGTTGAGTGGAGAGTGTGTTTGCAGCCATATCGCTCAATCTGCTCTATTTGATTCTACACTTTTTCTGTTTAGCCAGTGTTTAAACATTAACCATGTCTTTTCATGGGCCTGCAGAGAGGCCCATGGAAAGAGAGAGCAGCATTTCACTCGGAATCATGTCGATCTCACAGACCAGTTCAAGCCTGTTCTGTTTGTTCTTACACACAGAGGTCGAGTCCTTTTCCAGTCACATGGACACCAGAATTTAATGGTCCCAGTCGCTGGTAGGGACTTTTGACTAGTAACCCGACCCCATAGACCACCAGTAGCCTCTCCTGTACTCCAGTACACCGCTGCAACACCAGTGTATACATGGGCCCTCCAGTACACTACTGCAGTATTACAGCACCAGTATACAAGTACAGGATGACAGTACACCAGGACACTAGCACAAAACGTTATCCCAACTACACTGGTACATCATTACACTTGTACACCAAAATGATACACCTGCGTACCAGTTTGTCAGTACACCAAACAGAACTACACCAGAACACCGCCACAGTAAACTAGTGAACCAGTAAACCCCTACAGTACTCCACAAGTATACTAGGCCACGTCACACACAGAACATAACAGTATAATACTACACCAAGGGAGTACTACATCGATATTCCAGTCCACCACTTTACAAACAGCCGTACACCAATACACAACTGCTACATTACCATCACTTGTTGTACCAGTATGCCACTATAGTACCAGTACACCACTGGTCTACAGCATGCCAGTGTACCAATAAACAACATAGTACCTGCACTGCACACTGCACCTATACAGCAATATATGTACCTGCGTGCTACATGTTGGGGGCATAGACCTTCTTCGAAGCTTTGACCAATAGTGCATGAGATAAATTAGTTATTATAGGAGCATCCGATCAGCTACCAGTGTAGCTGAATTAGTTAGTATAGGAGCATCTGATCAGATACCAGTGTGCTGGGCTGCTAGGCCTTAACCCACACTGTCGTATGGAGAGTTGGAGATGGAGAGTTTTAGACCTGAGCTGACTAATGTATAACATTTGGGCAGTGCTTGTTTCACTGCTGCTGACACGTAAAAATGGTGCGGCACGCTAGAAAGGGCTGCAGCACAGGGAACAAGAAGGCGAAACAAGAGGCAACATGTTTCTAGTTCAGAGGGTTTTTATTGAGTCTGGGGGGAGTGCAATCTTTTAATGCCACAATAATTTGAGATTTATGCTGGAGGGCCTCGTTTTCTAAACCCTGCCTTGACTTTGGGTGAGTTCATTGGCTGAACGAAGCTCTGGGTGAGCAAGACTCACAAGGCTGTTTGTGTTGGTGTCTTTCACAGGAACGTTTTGTTTTACAAACCTGTCAGAAGGATATCGCTTGTGATGCGCTGTCAGATTCAGCACACATATCGCTTGTGGCGGTCCATTCATTGCCAGCATTTTGTTGTTGTAGTTCTGGCACTGTTTCCAAAAAAGGTTCAGCAGATTCACAGTGTTGATGGTGACACGTTTTCCATCTGACAGCTCATGTTACTGCAGATGTCGAAGTCGCCCTTGCAGACAGATTTTTATTTCACTGTGTTTTTTATGGAGGGGAAGCTCTGACATTGTGGAGGTTTTTGATTTGTGGCTGTGGCTCAGGTGGTAGGGCAGGTCGTCCATTAATCGTAAGGTTCCTACTTCGAAACCACGTTGAAGTCTCTGAGCAAGACAGTGAGCAGTTGGAAAAGCAGTATAAAAAACCCCAGCCATTTATGATTTCACCCACCCAGATCGATGTATGGAGACCAATCGTAGCTTACTTTCTGTGTCAGTAAATGCACACACGGCTTGAAGCAGCCAACACAGTGAGCCTGTGTTTCAGCAATAGAATGAACAAATAAACTGTCACAGAAATCATCTCAAAGGATTTTTACCACCACATTCAGAGTACGGCAACATGCTTTTTATAATCTCAAGTCTGACTGACACGAGGGGGCAACCTGGACCCAAACGCAACACACGGGAATGCAGGATCAAAGCAAAGTAAATATTTATTGGCTATAGCAACATAAATCTAGAAAACGTGAGGGGACAGAAAAATGGTAGTAACAGCCTCTTCAGCGGAAAAAAACAGGTGGACTTGAAAACAGCAACAACAGAAATCTCTTCAGCAGAAAATGGGGAGAGAACTCAAAGTAGAAATAAAAGTCTCTTCAGCAAAGGATGGGAGTTCGACTCAACCGATCGTAACGGGCTTCTCCTCTGGGCACGGACAGAGAGGCGACAGGTCAGCGTGAGCGGTAGGGACTGGAGAGACACACAGACACAAGCAACAATCTGACATAGGGGAGCAGGGCAGGGGAGGCTTTTAACACCTCTGAGAGGGACAGGTGTGGGTAATTGAGGCTGATGAGGAGAGATTGGTTGGGAGTGGCTAGCGGTGATGCATTCAGGGGAGATGGGAGAGGCCAGTGACGCAGCCAAACCCTGACAGTGACAAGTGTATTACAAGATTCTACAGTTGATCAATCTAAAACCAAAGATGGATGGGAATCTGCCAAGTGAGTGGATCCCAGAAGCAGTTCAGACAAAGTTAGACAGGACCAGGACTAAACACCATCATCATCACCATCTGGGCCATGTGTCTGCATGGGTTTTCTGACTAGACCACCAATCATACTCTTTGGAACACTAGTGTACATGGCAGAGCTGCCAGAGCACTCAGCCTTGAAAATATGGGAGAAGAGGGTAAGAAAAGACCATACAAACCTGTCTGATACCCCAGCGTATTAATATGCTGATTCCAGGCCCGACATTGAACCAGAGATCCTGATGTCTCATCAGTGAATCACATATCAACTCACTGGCAACATCTTTGTAGAAATGTAGTTATAACTTTACTTATTGTGAGCTTCCTGAAAGCTTGTAATAAACAATAAACAATGACTGATCTAATAAATCAAGTTGGAATCAACTTTGAAATATTAAAAAATATCTAAATTATCAGCTTAGATTCTTTTACTCTGACATAATCATAAAAACATTCTGTGGCAAATCCCCCAGAATCTTCACCTGACCAACAATTAATGTAATTTTTGCAGTTACAATGTATGTTGTCCCCCATACTGTATACGGGGAACTGAAAAATATCGAATCATTTAGAGATTGAAATATAGAATCCATTGACTGCCAACAGCTTGAGCTGAGTTTGGTGTTCAAAGTGGTTGAGCTGAGTGTAGACCGGATCAGAATAAATAACTGTGATAACTGTGACTCTGGAGTATCAATTGTTTTCGAGGAACAATTCACCCCGCTGCTACTGTAATATTGGTCTGCGTTGTCTGTCCTTACAAGAAGGCTGACACTTTCAACTCTTGAATCTGCCGTTTATTGCCTGTATGATTGTGTGGAGATGCACCGGTCAGTCACATCCGAGCATAGCACATTTTTTCGCAGAGCTTGATAAGGAAAATTAGCAAACGTTAGCTTAGGGGCCTGTGCTAACATTATCTTACTGCTCGGGCTACGAACTGCAAACATTTGACAACTTAAACCTTTTTCCTAGTGCAATTTTTTCAGTGTAATTCAATTTATACTATTAACTAACTATTTATACCAATATTATGCTATGCTTTGTGTTTGTGGGCTACCGTGGGCCAAATCCTCGTATACTGGCACTGTGTTGATGACACCGCCCAGATGTAAATACTGAGGAGAGTGTCAGTGAGTGTCCGAGATACAGGAATACATAAATATGATTGGCTGTATGGCGACAAGTGGAATCCAACAGCTTAACTCTGTTACACCAGCAAACCTGCAAAAGGTGGGAAAAGAGGAAGTGAGATGGGAAATAAATAATAGTGAAGAATTGGCCTTCAGTGAAGACCACAGCGGTCCAGAGCAACACGGGCTACACGAGGGACACAGAATGGTTGAATCCAACAGAATTCAAATACAATAGCCAGCCACGCACGACTGTGTATATCTATTAGCCTAATTAGTTACCCAACTGTGATTTTAGAACTAAAATAACTTGAAATCTCAACCCCCTGAGATTTTGTTTGTACAGCTAGATAACAGCAAGTTTGTTTATCATTCTTTTCTGCTTCAGAGCACGTTTCACGATTTAACTCTGATTGCTTTGTGAAAGAACAAATATGAAGGCGAATGAAGAATATCTTCAAATCAAACTGAGCCTGTGCTGGTATGAAGACAATATTTAAAACTACACAATTACTTCATTAATACCCCTGTTTTCTCTTCTCTCACTCACCTCTGCCATCATCTCCGGCCTGTTCGTCCTTTTTTTTCCTCACAAAATCGAGGACGCTGACTCTGATATCCCATCATGCAGTGACAGGTCATGACACAGCAATTTGTCAGTGATAATTAAGTTCTCACAAACAGATTCAGAATGTGGCTAGAAAAAGGACAAGAATCATTTAAGTTTGTATGTGCTGACCCTTTCACAGAATGTGTTTGTTGTGGCGCCTTTGGTACATTTGTCACCACCATGTCTCTTATGAGGTAACTTCATTGTGTCACCTGATTATTCATGATTATTTACATTGTAAAAAGGACAGTTGAGGACATTACCTACAAGGATACACGATATCAGCAGGTATTGTGTATCCTGTCAAAAGCAGGGAGGACTCACTATGCAGCCACAATCCATATTTAGTGCAAAAGTGGTTTGGGGGTTCAGTTACTCTTTAAATGTGGGGGTGAGAACATGTCACACACAGTCTGAAAAATTCCCCATTTTTCTAATGTTTAGCCAGCATCTCTCTTCTTGTTGAGTGGTTTTGGACGTAGCGATTCCTTCACCAGTGGTGGGGTTCATGTCAGGCAGCCTTCAAACATAATGACATGTAACAAGAGGGAGCGGCAGATGGTCTGCAAAGGAAAAACCACGTAACTGTACTCCTATTTTTCCTCTCCTGGACGTGGAACTGATATAGAATGTGAAATGCTAAGTCAGTTAATCAGACATTTTAAACTCCGATACACAGTATAACAACCCATACACCAACATGTACCGTGCATCATAGGTGCGGTGCTGCTCCGTGGAAATGGTGGGATATATTGATTGCAGGTTCCATAATTAAGACTGAGAAAGGTGAGTCCCGACAGTAAGAGAACACCCCACCTACACCTTTTTCATTCCTTTTTTCATTTGGCACTTACATTACGTAAGTATCCACACATTGTCCACATTGTATACATTGGATCCAGCAGGAGACACATAATAAAATAGCTGGTCTGGAATATGGGAAGGTATAGTTCAGACTAATCTAATTGTGTCACCGTGAGGCGGATGAAGCGGAAGATGATGACTGGATGGACTGACACTGTCAAAGAACCCAACTTTGTCTAGATCTTCAGGAGAATCCTGGCCCAAACTCTGGGCCAAAGGTCTGTGATGCCCCTGTCTTGTGCTGGATGGATTTTGTCATCAGTTTTCATGTTGCTACAAAGAGGAGGCACCAAAGACCCCAAACCACAGCTCTAAACATCTACCTCTGCAATATTTAGTGACTTAAGTTATGTTCAATTCAGATTCCATGTCAGTGTCATCCTGGATTCAGACAACAAATGGTTGCAGGGTGACAGTGCTGTCACCCTTCACCTTTGTCCAAGACATATGGCCAATAATAATAATCCAATGACACTAACGGATTGTTGATGCTTGGTCTAAGCTGGTCTAGTTCGCTTGAGAGCTACCTCATGGGACTTGTAAGTCAGAAACTCCAGGCGGGCCATTTCTCCGTATCGTACTCCAGCTTTCTCCATCTCTGCCCATGTAAGCCCTTTGAATGTGTAACGAAATAAAAACGTACCTGAATGACCAGTTTTCAATAAATCAAGCAAAGCAATGGATTTACTGTTATTGTGAAACATTTTCAGCGCTAATAGAATCCATTAGCATTAATGTCAGATGAATTTTATAGTTCCAGAAAGGCCAAAGGATTGGCTTTTGTAACGAATGAAAATGAACATTGGGGATGATTTCCAAAAATATCTTGTTCATAAATAATATATTAGGTGAAATGTTCCACCAGGAGATTTGAGGTAGTTGTTTTAATCTGCTGGCTAACATACAAATATAACACTTGATATGGAGGAGTTCGGTCATTTTATTATCTATCTTGTGCTCTTTGCCAATTTGGAAACCCGTAGCGGCCTCTTGGCGTTTCGCCAAAAGTCAATCTGTTCAAGTCAACAGAGAAAACTAAATGGTGCTCACACTAAACACTGATAAGATAAACCCCCCAAGGAAAATTCCTGTGTTCATTTCTGAGACATGTACAGTTCAACACAGCACAGACTCACATTTCTCTGCTGCTCTGCAGAGTCCATTAACTTCCATTGTTAACCTTTGCTGCAGGCTGACCCCTCGATCCTCGTTGAGCAGCACAGCGAGTGAGTCTGAAAATGTTTGTGATTTTTCAGGTGTAAGTAGATCCACATTTTGAGGCTTGTACCTACGTTTGTGCACATGTGGGTGTGGTTATTACGTGCTGAGAATGAAACTAGTCCACAGCTTTAACTGCATGACAAACACTCATGCTAGTATCGTACCTGCATTCCCAATCAGTTATCATACATGTGCTGATGTCGTGATTGAAGGTAAATGACTTGTAACACAGATTGTATCGCGTTATGTTGTATCGTAACCTGCTAGTCCACGATGTACAGTAAATGTGCAAATTAACAAAGCAACTGCACGCAAATATTTGTTCAAAGTGGAAGTGAAGCAAATCGAAAGTGATGTTGCAGTGTTTCCATATATATGGGATCGTTTGTCTATATCAATGAGTGAATCAGCAAAGATGATTACACCTAGAATTACACCTACTGTTCCACATTGAGACTAAAAAACACTTAATTACAAGACAAACTCCAAATGAGTACTTCATTATCAGGGATTACAATTTTCTGTATGCAGTTTAAAGACTTTACTCGATATCTGATTTCTTAACCTGTGACAGATTTTTGGAGCTGATCTTGTGTTGGATGTAAAAGCAGCAAAGGAACAGAATCGCCAGCTGTCAGATGAATGTTGGGAGGATTCGAGAAGATTTAAACTGACTCGAGTCCAGATGAGATGTTGGGACTAAATTCAGGTTCTTTCCAACGTGAGAAAGTCAAGTTGAACTGAGTTGAATGGGAACAGAGAGTGTGTGTTTGTGTGCGGGAATGTGTGTGCAGTGCATCTGCATACCTGCATGGTACCTCGGTACTGCAGTAATTAGAACACCTCATTCACCCATTTACACATACCAATGGCACCAATGTGTCCACAGGCCTGTAGTGTGTGTATGTGTGTGTGTGTGTGTGTGTGTGTGTGTGTGTGTGTGTGTGTGTGTGTGTGTGTGTGTGTGTGTGTG
>JBBMJM010120901.1:0-14160 GCA_037832705.1 Centriscus cristatus
TGCTGCTGGAGGAAGACACTCTTCTTCAGCTCCAAACATTTTTCCCTTGATAGGAAACAGAAACATTTAGTTAAAGTTACAGGTACATTTAGTTAGTATTCTTATTAAAATAATATTTATTTTAGAGTTAGTACTAGTTTAATTTATGCACTATTTGTACTTTGTATCAATTTCCCAGCTGTTTGAGACTGTGATTTCATTTGTGCTGTATATCACACATATACAGTATATTTGACAATAAAGTTGACTTTGACAGAGACTTGTCAGGATAATCCACTCCTGCCAGGGACCGCCACCTCCAGTGTGAGGGTCCTTCATGCTTTAATTATGGATTGACCAGTCGGGTGTGTGGGTGCTCAGGTTCACTGGGGCTATTTTCACTATGATACTATTTCTCAAGGACAAGGACCTTATCAGGACCATAAGGTTGACGAGGTCCCTGGGTTAAAGGAGAATCCTATCAGTGACATGAGGAATATTCAACTAAAATGTCCTAAATGCAATTACCATGTGACATGAATCCTGGCCTGTGCACAGCGTTAGTGATGCCCTCAGATTTGTGGACAAGCAGGAAGCAGTGACAATTTGGACCAAAAATCCTCCAGTGAAACATCATCTGTTTGAACAGATATTCTAGTTCTTTGGCCCCAACCCCACCCCCCCCCCCCCCCTCTCTCTCTCTCTCACCAACACAGAAATGTCAGACCTCAAGTAAATTTAATTTTATCTCTCTATCATCACTGCAGGATGCTCACGCAGTCAGACTCCCTCCTGTGACTCTCTACAATTACTGTGCAGGTGCACCTGAGCAGCTCTTTTTGAAAAGGTCGTCCATCGTGTGCAATAACGTGATGCTGTTGGACAAACAAATGCTCATCAGGATATGGAGAACCTCCTTTAACACTCAGTCCTGTCTAATGTGGTAATTTCTGTCCCAGTGCCTCAACCTCTCCAAGAACCATCTCCAAGGACATCTGCAGTTCATACACTTGATGCTTTGCTCTAATGTGTTGGCACAGTAGAGGTGATTTTTAGGTTATAACAATCAGGACTAGTGTGACAATTTGCAACACGGTGTACCAGCTGTGCACCAGCTGTGTACTATGCTTCACATACTTAGTTGTTTTACAAAAGCATCTTATTCTTTTCAGTTTTGCAAGTGGAATATTTGTGGGTCTCTTCATTGTTCAATTAATTCCTGTTGTGATCATTATAACCTAGCGGCATTTGTTGGATCCATGAATGTCTTGAAGCAGAGAACATAGGTGGGGAAAGACAGACAGAGCAAGACAAACAAAACCTGTGGATGTCTCAGTACGTCCAGTGACACCGATGAACAGAACAGGTCCAACTGCAGATTAAACAAACCAGCTGAGGAGAGGATGAGATAAAAGTCAAACACAAATCAATCGTCTTCAATCTCCTGTCAGTGTTTTTCTGCTATCGCCACTCCTCAGAGCAAGTCGGGGCTCAGTAGAATGTTTCTTTAATAAATGTGTTGTGAAATGTGTTCCTCAATCAGTTATCATTTTGTGTGTGTTTGCTGCTCTTGGTCAATGAACAAGCCGCCTCTGTAGATATCTGCTGCTGCCTGTTTTAATTAAACGTGTTTGACGATGCCATGCGAGCGCTAATTAACCTGTTACATCTGTCAAGCTCCTGATGGGAACAGGCACATGAAGGGAAATGACGTTCTGCTGTGTTTAACAGGCAGGTTCCTCAAGGAAATGAATGAATTACAGTAAGCATATCATCATAATTGCATTTGTGTTATTTCCCTGGAGTCCTCCTCCCCCCGCTACTCACAGCAGAACACTGGGGACATCTATCGGTCAAAAACAGGCCACGATTTTCCCCTCAACAAACATCTGTTTTCTGTGTGACTTATTTACCTTCTCTGTCAATAAAATCATCACTGTAACACTTTCAGGTTTAAGTTCAAGTTGAAGCGGTTCTCCCTTGTTCACCCCTCCATAAAATTAGCCTGCTAGTTTTTGCTGGCCAATTCCTTGGGGGTGGTAATCGTGCCTTGACAGTTATTTCCTTGTCACTCCAATGTTTGTGTGTCCGTCTATTGACCAATCTGTCTCTTTTATCTGATGGAGAAAGTACCTGTGTCACGTCTGTTATCCAGAGCTGACACTCGCTGGACGGCCTTCCTATGTTGGTGACAGACATTGAGGGATGTCTCTGAGGACAGAAATATGAGCACTAAATGAGCACACAATTTTAATCTGGACATTTCTAACATTGACCGTTTCAATTTCATCCAAGGGTCATGTTGTGTTACATTTCTGTCTTAAACAGGTTGTTTTCACCGCTGCAGCTCAGTCCGATCTTTGAGCCGGGTGGAGGAGGGAAGAATCGTTGACCCACATGTTCGTTCATGTTCATCCTTTCACCAGCTCCTGCTGCACACTTCAAGCTCTACATGGACACGCACTGCCCTCTACTGGTACTCTCCAGGTGTCAATGTAAACCTTTTAGACCGTATTAGAGTTCAGCAGCTGGCAGATGATCATACTTTTCTGTGGAGAGCTGCAGACGCTGTTGGTTATAAACATTAGTTTCTCTGGCCTCACTTGTCATAAGCTGCTGGGCTGCTTATGGACATTTTCATCATTTTACCGACCAAAGGAGCCCTGGAGTGTTTGACAGTGGTTTTTCATTTTATGACTTTACTATAGACTCAGCACCTGCCCTCTCCCTGGTGAGACGTGTGTCTTTTGTTGTGCTTTTAATTCTTTGTTTAGAACAAGAAGGGGGGAAAGTGTTGTTTGCCCCCTCAGAGGTTCTCTGGCTCCTTTGGAGTGTGTTTTCTTCTCCTTCTCAGCACCATCCAATGGAGAGCCAGCAGGATCAATGTGACCCCAGAACCCGCAGAAATCAGACTGATCAGCATCTGTGTGATGAGATGGATCAAAATGTTAGAAATGTTAAACAGACTTTAATGTCGTGAGAATTTCAATATTTGGTCAATACCATGAGAGGAAGACTGGTCCTGTGGTACTGCTGGTCAGACACGGCCTGCTGCTGCTTGTCTCTAGTCCACTGGTCCAATGAGGTCTCATAGTCCAGATTGAAAAGTCCAGATGGCAAAACACGGACCCCCCAGTAAACTCTCTTCACCCTGCGAAAGGTGTTATCCTGAACATCACAGCGATATGTCCCTGAAAGACAAAAAAAAGGCAGACAACCATTCACGCACACATTCACCCCAGGGCTCAGCGTGCTTTTGGAGGTGGGAGGAAGTCAGAGAAGCCAGAGAGACCCGCAGACATATGGAGAGCATCCAAACTCCATACAGAAGGACACTGGAATTCAGGGAGCTTCAGGGACTGCACTGCTGTGTCACCCTGGGTTTTACATTCTTACTGAACGTTGTTTTTGGAGTCAGACATTGTACATTTGTTCACCTGCATGCTCCTCCCTGACGGGATTAAAAGTCACCCGGTCCAGCTGAGGAGCCTCCCAGCGAGCGAACAGGGAGTCGTCAGAGCTGATTATCCCTCGGGCAAGACGCCACGACACCCTGACGACAGAAGACAAGATGCCTTAAAACTTCCGAAAAGTTTCCCAAGTGATTATTCCAGTCGACAAACAAGAAACGTATCAGCCCCTTTCGCCTTAAAGGAACGATGAAGTCTTTAACCCTGTAAACTTTACAAGGTTAAAGAACCTGGTCCAGCAGTGTGTCAGCCTGAACTGTCTGACATAGAAAATAGCCTGGAAATTGTAATATTTAGGAGATGTTTATTAAACCTCATAGTCGTAACTATATAGTGAAAAAATTGCCATTTCATTTTCTTTCAGCTATATATTTAGCTAAATATAACATTAATACATGATTATAAATATTAAAATATTATATTGCATATATTTGTTTGTAATTTCATATACACAGATATAATTTAAATTTAATAGTTTCAGTACATTTATTCAATTTCATTCTTAACATGATCTCGTGATAATTAGCATTTTTAGCATAATTAACATTTTCCTACCAAACCTGTGTGGACAATCTAGTGACAACAGCCGTTTTGATCAAGAAATCCCCTCCATTGCCTGCAGTGGAATTCATATCCACTCAAGAGCATCTATGGGTTCATGTACAACAGGTTTTTGAGGAAAGTTTCAATCACATTGATAAACTGTCGGTCTCGGAAACACAGAGCAGGAACCCACCTCCAGGAGAACCTTCCCATGGCCTCCATGACTTCACCCACACAATCGAGCTCAGCCCGCTGCCCGTCAGTCACAGTGATGGTCCTGAGGCCACACTGCCAGGACTCTTGACACTTCACCTTCCGGACACGACACTGCCCGGACACCTTCAGCACACACGAGTCATTATCAACCGGAGCCGCTTCCCTTCACACACAGTCATTTATCGTTCCTGTGATACCTCAGCTCCACCTTTCACACCCTCTTCCAGTGCTGCTTCGCTATTGTTCATCAGACACAGAGATTGACTTCTGAGCCCCACACCACAAGTGACGCTGCAGGATGAACTGTTGACGATCACCTCCACCTGCACCTCCGGCAGACGGCTCGAGGTCAGTGAAGGGCCCACGAGCAGCAGCAGGAGGATCACGTGCTGCATTCCCCGCGAAATCTGCACAACCTAATGTGACAATGAGGACATTTGAAATTAGGATTGATTTTTTTGTTCATGAAATGGTATTTAAACAACAAGAAGATGTGTGATATTGAAAACAAAGCATTTTGTCTTGTGCTTCATCTCATTTCAGATGCTAATGCTAACAATCCTTCTGAAAGAGCTAGTTAATAGTCACATTTGTGTCTGTGGGCTGGTTAGTTTCTCTCAAAGTGTGCTTGGACTTTTTACTACTTTCAATTGTGAGTATTTTTATTTGTTACATACCTCTTTAAAGCAGAACTTATTCATGACAGAAGAGGAAAAAAACATGCTCTGCTGACGTTTTCTTTTAACTGCCAGCTTTGTTGTGACAACCAGATTTCTTAGCAACAGTTTGTCCTAAACTGTGAGTCAGACTGGAGGGAAATAGGTTAATAATCCACAGTAACCACAGTATCCACAGTATACCAGTGTATTGGTACTGGGCATTGGTACATGACACCAGGTTCCCCTTATGTTGCAGCAGCTGTTCCACGGTGTGATATCTTGCAATGGCTAATAAGCTCTCACACAAACGTAGATAAAGGAAATTACATTTACAATGGACTTGTAACAGTGTAGAATTGTAAGAATGCACAAAAAATTGATATATGTATCAAAAAAGTACCATGAGCTTAAAATGGACCAAATGTTTTTGTGTCTATGTGCAAAATGCGTATTACACAGCTGAGACATTTGTATTTTAATAAATGTCAGTCAGGGGAAGACAACTGAACGGATTCATTCAGGTTCCATTGATTAACCACGACCGCTGGCAACGTGAACACCACTTCCTGACACTACACACACTGAGTAGTGTGCAGCCTGTGAATTTGGACACAGCCGCTGTGTCTACTGTTGAGGGGAGGGGGGGGGGGGTTGTGGGCGGGAGCCGTATGTGGGCAGTACTTGAATGGTACTGGTATGAACCGGTAAGTGCCAATAGGACCAGAATCAGAATGATTTTATTGTCTTTGTCCATTGTTCATTGGAACTCCTGTTTAGTGTAATCAAGACTGAAAAAAAACAAAACAAAAAAACCAATCTGGACCATCTGGAATCCCGCTCTGATGCACGCCACAAAACCATTGGAACACATTTACAGGAATCCATCACTGCACGTCTGTAAAAAATCAATATGAACAACACAAAGCAACCAGTCAATGAAAAAGAAAACACTGAAATACGTCAGCAGCAGCAGTCCATCCTCCCTACTTTTTTCTCTACTGTAAAGTTTGTTCATTAACCTGAATGACCTTTTATTGTTTGTGGAACAAAACTTAGCGTTAACTTATGAGAGTACAATTGCAATAGATTTTTTTTAACCCATATTTAAATTATTTACATTTCCATCCTTTAAACATATACATTGACATTTGACAGTGTCAAGACATGACTTAACAACAAATAATTGTCAAGGGGCGGCAGCCCGAGGTTTGTAGAAAGATCCAAAGGGGCAGGAAACAACACGCAGAAAGAGCTGGATAACGCAACAGGCAATTTAATGTACAGAGTTAAAAGGCAAAAACTGACAAACTAAGAAAGCGCGCACCGATGCGGAGACAAAAGAACTCGAAGACAGACCTATGAACAACGAACGCGAGGAGAATGGCCAGAGAGTCAGGCAAGGAAGCACAAACAATCTGCCGGAGACAAGAGAACTCGACGAAAGAACCACGAACGTCGGACACGAGGAGAATGGAAGAGAGTGAGGCAAGGAAGCAAAAACAATCTGGCAGTGGAGCGTAGCCAACGCTCAGATTAAGAGTAGGAGCCTTCAGCTGGCCACACCCCCACTGTCAGTTAGAGGGAACTAACTCCCAAAACCAAAAAAGGGCAGCCACGCCAGTTAAACATCAAAGGACAGTGAAAACAAAGTGAAATGACAGTTACAATATCACACCATGACAATAATGGATACAAATTAGAAAGGGATGAGTGGGCGCAACATTAAACAACAAACAACAAAATAAATAAATACATAAATAACAAGGCAGTGCTTTGTGGCATATTAAAGCGCACTCAGGACAGATCACCTGTTCATAAGATTGGAGTTCACAGATGCGTCCCGGATGTTATACATCTTCAGGGTGCCATTTGATGTGCATTGAATTTGTGTCTGGCTCGGTACTAGAGGCTTGCATCCCTCCATCAAACAGATGGCACCTCTTTTCTGCCACTTCAAGCAGTCTGCGTGTGTGTGCTGAAAGCACGTGGATCAGCAGGTGGTTTGGTGACGTGCAGTAGGAAAAAATACCCAATAACCAGCAGAAGAGCCAAGACCTTCCTCCAACTCACTGATAAGAATAGCAGCGTCATACACACCCACAAACAGGAAAAAAAAAAAAAACACATTCACACAACTCGAACCAGCCCCAAACTTCCTGTCACGTCTTCTGATTTCATCTTGTGTGTAAGGAGGTTGTGTATTTTTACATTGTTTGACACCTCCTCAATTTTCTCTGCGAAAACTGGGCGGAAAAGTCCCCATACTGTGAAATGTTGGACATGTGTATAAGTACTGAGTACCGGGAGACGCCCATTCACACTCACGTTCACACTATATCCACACTCTCATGTGTGAATGCTTTTGAGCTGTGAGAGGAGAACCTAGAGGAAATGTATTTTTATTTAGAGAATTTATCTGCAACTTCAATTTAACGTTTTTCCACATTTAGTACAAATTATCCATATTAGACTCAATTTCATTCAATAAACGAACTGCTGTTGAAATATGTCAACAGTGACCAACAGACATAAGTGACAACCCAGTGGCGTCAAATCTCTACGAGGCCTTGAAACAACACGTCAGTAGCTTCACTGCCCTGTGGAGGACTCTCCCTCCGAGTGACGTGGTTTCTGTAACCTTGACCGTTTCTCCTCCCAGAGGGACGCAGGCCCCAGACAACTGACATCACTCCACACAGCTGTTGTTTAATGTGATGGTAAATGAAGGATGAGGACGAGAGCTTATCTGGATCATCTGCAGGTTTTCTGACGATGTTACTAATGTGTTTTGTTAGTTTTATCCGGCAAACTGACATCAAATAGTGCAACTACGTCAGAGCGGAGAAAGAAATAATCAGACATAAGGAGAATTACCCAGTGCTATTAATCACACAAGAACAAACGTTGGTGGGAGGTGTTATCATCCCTCATTGCTTGGCTCAAACACTGCAGATCCCACAGTCAATATGTTGCTGATGAGCTGTGAATCTTCTGTGGCAGAGGCACAGAGTCAGGAAGTAAAGTGTATATACTGTATACACGCACAATAATGTAATAAAATGCAGCTGAATGATTTCATATTTTAATCGTCATTGCTTGTGTATTACATTTGTTTTCACTTGGCCTGTGAGTAATTGTTGATTTTAGATAAAATCAGTGTCCTGAGACAGTGATTTATTTATTATTATTATTTTTTTGTATTTTTTCCTCATCTTTAGCCTAAATAGCATAGATGTGGAATGGATTTAGATGATAAAGTCAGGTCGTACTTTTATTTTCATGACATTATCATTCTAAAATGGACGTACATCTTTAACGAATGATGTGGGTGTACTTCAGACTAATAAGTAGAAATCATCTCCAGCTCTGGAGACTGTGGACCGCTGTGCAAAGGTAATGCAGGAGGAAGCAGTGAGCGTCGGCTGTTTAGAAAAGGACAACTTCCGCACCGCCATGCCTCTTAAACGTGACCCGGCTTCATGCGCGTTACGCCAACCCGACCAATAGGATCGCCCCATTCGATGTACTGCGCAGGTCACGTTTGCTGATGCGTTGAGAGATATTCGGAAAATAGTTTATCTATCCAAACGTCACAACGTTTGTGTTTGGTATGATTAAATAGTTCAAATGTTAAATAGTTCAAATGTTTCTCTGTTCATGTTTACACGTCTCATGTCTCATCACTTATTAATGGAAAACAACGCAGCCCCAAATCCTTCTGATTCCGGGTTTTGGTCGGATAAGAGGGTATGTCTAGTGAGGGACAGTAAACATATTGCGCTTCGTTCTTTCTTCTCATGGGTTGACACGTATAGAACCGTATTTGCCTATATTCTTCTTTTAATTGTCAGTGACGGCCGTTGTGGTCCTTTTTTTTCAATGTAGCGCCTGAACGCATCGTGAGAGAGTCGCGCATGCGCAGTGCCGTGGACTCTTATGAAACAAACCAGCACAGCAGCAGGTACGGTGAGACTAGAGGTCTCTGCCGCTGCGGCCGCTCATCAGACCAGCGAGACCCCTGATACATCAGAAACCAACGGAAGAAATGCTTCTTTCTCTGGGTTTGACATAGATATCATCTCCTGGGAGCCAGCACACGGTAATTCTGGAATTTTCTCAGCTTTCGTTGTGTCATATTCAGGGCAAAGCGGCGTTACTTTTGTAAACAGCGCCACTGGCTTACATAAGCTCCGCTCCGGTGACCCCGTTTTCATGTTGTTCCTCTCGGAGGGACATGAACTTCAAGTCAGTTGTATTTGTTTTTAGCCTCATGGAACTTTTTAAAAACCCACCCACATGTTCATGATGCCACTCTGCACTGGTTCATGTATAGAATTAAGTGTGATGATGATGATTGAAAACAGCGACCCATTGAGAAGAAACGGTGTGACCTAATTCCTAAAACAACTTTAACTTTAACCAAATGAATGAGATCCATTAGGTAAACTTGTAGTGAGATGATTGGACTTTATAAATTCATAAAGGAATAGTTATTTCTTCAAAATCACTCCTTTCACCGTCTCTCACTCAATTGGTGTCCCAGCTCTGATATTGACACACATGACATGAGTTCATGTTATAGACATGTTATAGACTACATATTCTGATTGTGTATCTGACATTTTTTGTTCAGCTAAATGTGTCAAATATATGGATGATGTATGATATATGTGTTGCAACATGTTGTCGATCGTAATTAAAGTTAAGACATTGACAATAATCATCGGTCAGTCAGTCCGCCATCACTGTTCAGAGTGGAGAGGAATCATGTTGTTCTGTCTTTGCATTTTCTGTAATACACAAGTTATATATGGGCAAAAAAATTGCAAACACTCAAAGGATGTTTAATACATTACACCGTCTGTCTGTGTGCAGAGAACCTCTATGGGGAAGAAGAACGAAGATAACTAAAATCAATTTACCTTTGTAACATAAACAACACTGCAGTATGCATCTGTATCTACTAACTACACACAGTCCTGTTTGTTTTTTAAGTGTGCTGTTGTGGTTTTTAGCAGCGACAGAAGTAGATCAATGATGAGTATTCTGATGACAGGGGTTTTTACGCCACACTCGCTCCTTCAAAAATCTGATCTCACGGCTGTTGAGTGTTTGTTACTGTGCGGCAGTGATTGTAGATCTGGTAATGTAAAATGTCCCGGATGTGATGAGAGTGATGAGTTGATGCTTGTATTGTGATAAATGAATAGCGTGTGAGTAGTGTGAGAGTCCGACAGACTCTTCAGGCATAAATCAGCTCAGGGAACAAAAACCTTGTTGAGTCTGAACAAAGGCTGTGGGTTTGTATCATTAAACACTAGAATGTGTCACAACCATCAGACATATTCCTATGAATGGAATCACAGGCATGAATTGCTGCATTTCATTGGATCATCTGCATGTCCGTTTTACTGTCATGAAGTTAACGGTGGACATCTGTGCTGCGCTTTCTGTTTACACCGTCTCGCACATGCTCAGTGCACTTGCAGTCCAGTCAAGATGATAACTACAGAGCCAATTCAGAGTAACATTCTGTTATGACGCTCAGCAAACTGTCTGCTCCAACTGAAACTCAGCATTCCCATGTTGTGTTCACATTGTGGCCATGTGATAGGTGGTTAGAGGTGTGTTAGAGGGCGATCAGAGGTGTGCGGATGGGGATTGTTTCAGTTGCTTGAAGACCAATCAGGTCTCATCTGAGAGGCTCATTCAGATGAAGGATCTGGGTCTGTAATGTGAAATAGTTATTAATCCCTGGTGGGTCTCCTCTTGGGGTGAGGGTGGAAAAACTTGAGAAAAGTCAAAGTACGGGGGACAGAAACAAGACTGCGTGTAAAATGGATAATAATCTGACATGATATCAGCTTTGTTTTACCTCTCATCAATAGCCTTGTGCTCCAAAATAGTTCTGCGGACAGAACAGAACCCAGCAATGTTCCCAGTCAGATGGTTCTATTCTCAGTGCCCCCCACGCTGCTGGCAGCCGGTCAGCACACTCCTGGTGGGGTACATTCAGTTTTTGGACAAGCTGAGAGGAGGAAGTGCTCTATATTTTGCCTTCAGTATTTCCCTTCTTTACTTCAACTTGTAATAACTTGATGAGAAACCCCAAAATAGTATCCGACATATGTTGTGACAATGTTTTGTTTCTCTTTCTGAGAAAAGAGCATCACTCAGCAACAGTCATCCATTGAATTAGCAGGTGATTATCAGCCACCCCACTGATTCTTCTTCCTCATTCATCTTGTCTCAGACAGAAATGGCCCCAAACTCCATCCACTGGTTCCGGAAAGGCCTCCGTCTCCATGACAACCCAGCACTACGAGAGGCGGTTCAGGGGGCAGGCACAGTGCGCTGTGTGTACTTCTTGGACCCCTGGTTTGCCGGCTCCTCCAACGTCGGGGTGAACAGGTGGAGGTGGGACAACGATATTTATGTTGATGCCCTCAAAAGACGTCATGCATGTTTGTCACGTGCAGTTTTTCAACACTAAACTGAGCAGGGGGGGGCAGCGAGAACGTCCCTGGTCCTGGACTAGGATGTTTCTGTGTGGAGTTTGCACGCTGTCCCTGCGTCTCGTACGTTCTGTCTGGGTTCTCCAGCTTCCTCCAAAAGCATGCTGAGGTTAACTGGTCACCTTAAATTGCCCGTAGGTGTGAATGTGTGTGTCAATGGTTGTCTGTCTTTCCACGTTGCCCTTGCGATGGACTGGCGACCCGTAACCGGAGCAAGTGAAATGTGACAATCAAGCTAACTGAGCAGGGTGAGACAGCACTGTGAGAGTGGGCGGGGCTTATCTCCTAATCCCACCCACACAAGCTGAGATGGGGTTTGATTCCGAGGCTCTTCAGAGGCTGCGGTTCACTGTTCTCATGCGAAACGAAACCTTACACAGCAGGAGAAAACATTAACGACATCTGCTGATGTCTGAATTAATAAAAACCGTCAAATAAAGATGATTTCAATGTGAAAATCAATTTTAGCAGCAAGAAGACTTGAGCAGCTGAGGGATGAACCACGGAGCTGCAGTGTATTAACACACAACAGGAGGTCAGCGTTAGTTCATGCTTGAGTCTGCACTATGGAATTGAACGCTGTTAGAATTCCTAGGGAGGGATAGGGGTAGGGAGTGTCAGGATTGGGCACAGAAGGAAAAAAATGTATCAGAACATCTGTGTTTAAGGGTATAAATGAAGTTAATAAATAAATAAGAGCTTTGACCTGGATGCTGCTGCTCAGGAGGTTTTACAGACCAGTTGTGATCCTTAATTGTAGGTCTGCTCACATAACCGTGTTCTCCAAGTCACCTGCCACGAATCTGGTCCAAACAAAGCTTCACAGGGGGAGGCAGCATGTGAGAATTGGGTTATAAAACTGATTGAACAAGTGACCACATGTGAGCTCATGTGAGCATTGCAGGGCATCATGTCTGCTCTGCAGGGGAGGAAAATCAATATCCTTCTCGGCTTCAGCGCTCACTATCGCAGCTATTTGTAGCCTCTGCCCACAGAAATAGTCTGTTCCAAAGTCAGTGAACTACTGGGATCCAGCTGGTTGCTAAGTTTAAAGCGTCGGCGGATCAGCTGCGGCTGCACCGGCATCCAAGCTCATGTGTGTTTGACACATTCCACTAAATGTGTCCGTTGACTTATTTCATCATCTCTTGTCAGTGTTGTTGGACTAAGGCTGTACAATTTCAAGTACAGGCCAGCACGTCTCTGCAGTATTTCCTTTAAAGTTGTGTCTTTTCACACACCTGTCACCTCCGACAAATAAGAGAAAAGACAGTTTGTACGTGATGAAATCATTTTCAAACAATTCGACAAAGTGTCCTGGTAGAAACATAATTCTAGATTAAGAACAACTGAATGTCTATGACATCCCACTGAACCCCAAACATACTTGTCCCACGACAGCAAGGCCTGACTTGTCTGTGGTAAAGTCTGAAAAGAAAACTCCTGCACACTGTTGCAAAGGAACATTCTTTATTCACATACGATGAAAGGAGGGAGGAGGAGGAGGAGGAGGAGGCGGGGCCAAAAGGACGTCATCTTGTCTTCCTCATACTGCAGACACCTTTCCTGTTTTGTCAGTTCCACCAGTTTATTAAAGCTAAATGTAGCAGGTTGCGTCTCCTAACTTAATTTGTAACATGTCAGGAACCAACACAGTTGACATTTATTATAGTAAAACCCACTGAACCTGTAGAGCGTTTTGAGAAGTTGAGTTCTAATCACAGGCTCCTAGAAACCCACTGACCTGATGAAAGATTCCCCACAGGTGGGTGTGTGAAATCAGACTGGAAGTGAGAAGCGGTAACAGGGGAAATATCGATCTGAATGTGAAAATGTCAGGAGGAAATGTAGGTCAGTATGCCGCTGCATGAAATTTGCCAGTTCTTATGTGATCGTGACCTACTTGTGGCGACGCTCTTCTTGAGTGGCCAACAGCACAACACTGGCTGGCAAAGACCAGTGTGACGTAGACGCTTCCTTTCATTTTCAAAATCAAATTGGTAATAAACAAGTTATTAGCCAAAGTACAAAAGAACTGAGAGTCGGTTAAGGTTTATAACCTCAGAACTGTCTCTGAGTATAACACATCTTTACATTTCTGTTGGCAACGTTGAGCTGTGCTTCTTGTGACTTATTGTACCACAGAAGATTGGTCGTACATGTGTACAAAAGAAATCGTCAGCAGTTATAAAAGTCTTTGTCTTTTTATGGCCTCGTGTGTCACAGTAAAATAACATATCGATAACAGGAACGATTTCTTCATGTTGAAAAATCTTGTGTGAGCTTGTGTCTGTTTCCGTACACAAGAAGAATGTTTTTTATGATGATGAACTTAAATTAAACAATACTCGATTTTAAAGATATAAAATCTGGAAAGTAACTCCAGTTGTCAGATAGAGATATTTTCATAGTTTTTTTTTAAAAACCTCAATGGCTCTCAAACCACATTATCCACCCATTCACACTTGCTGGCAGAAATTGCCGGAACACAGTCACAGACTGATGATGCAGTATCGGGAGCAGTTTGGGGTTCAGTGTGTCAGCTCGAGGACACTTGAACCTGGACTCTGGAGGATTCTGATTACTGGGTGACCCACACTGCCTCCTGAATATTGAGCTTTGAAATACAACAGAATATACTTCAGAGAAGTAGATCAGATGAATTCACTACATTACAATGAATGTATTTAATTTCCCTCCACTGTTGGTGTGTGTGTGTGTGTGTGTGTGTGTGTGTGTGTGTGTGTGTGTGTGTGTGTGTGTGTGTGTGTGTGTGTG
>JBBMJM010121011.1:0-14145 GCA_037832705.1 Centriscus cristatus
TGCATCACACACTTCATTTATTGAGACATCAAACTTTCAGGCTATACTCATATTCTTGACACTGGTGACCTAAAAGTTTATGCAATGCTAAGCTGTCATTGTTTTATTGTATATGTAAATCATTTAAACACAAAAATCACACTCACATCTTTCCACAGAGTCTCTTGGCTGCTGGATTGAGCCTTCATCATGCAGGCGCACAGAAAGAATTCTTCCGATCCTCTTGGCTGTGGGGGAAAAAAATCACTACTGCAATGCAAAGCATCCCAGCTTTATTCTGCTGCTGAAATTTGGCAACACCCAAAGGGGAGGGATGGTTCAGTCCGAGTGGAAACATGTGATACCCATCCTAAGTGAGTCAGATACCTGCCTACTTTCTCTAATTTCAAAGGTGGAACTCTCACAAATAGTCAGAAAGACAAATGTACCGGTACTGAGATAACAAGTAGTGCTTTGACCAGTGATGTGCGGCGGGGTTCAACCCAGTCAGATTTATTTAACATATAAACCTACAGAGTGGCTTATTCACCATTTGATCATCAACAGTTGGCACTCTATGTCTCAAGTCTCAACAGCAACAGTCAACAACGGTCTTAAGTCAAACTTGTTTGTAGAAATCTCCATGGAGATCGATGGTCATCCTTTCGCTATTGTGAATATATATGCACATGAATGGTGATGCGCACACATACCGTTTACGTACATTTTTCAAAAATGTATGTATCAAAAAAGCCACTACATTATATACACAATCTAAACTATGGGAATTTAGTTCATATAGCAGTGTCTGAACATTTTAATAGTGATATACAGAGAGACACGGTCAATGTCAATCCCGGTGCGGCACAGACCCCTGGTGCCTCACCACACGTATGTGCTCGGGATTTCTTAAGTAAATGTGAAACTTATGAAAAACGCAATTTTAAGTAAAAATGATCTAACATTGATTAAGTTTAATGGACAATAACATTAAAGTACAAATCTCTGGATAATATAACCATTTATCTTTATTTATGTGATGCCTCCCCAGGCTGCATGTTACTGGATACTGTATCTTTAGACTGAGCAGATGGACTTGGTCTGGCAAAGAGTGAGTGACCTGTCGGACTAAATATGAGCACATGTAACTGTGTCCTTGCAAAAACAGAACAATCTGTATATTTTTGAAGACCCTTTGACCAGTAAACCCCGTGATCACAGTCCTGAACCATCCTTTCTTTACATAGCCAACTTGTACCTAGAGTCTGCAAGCTTGGCATTATTTGTCATTTATCTTATTTCATAAAAAAATGACTGAAATGTCTCTCGCTTAGATTTCTAGTAAGAGAGCACAAACATATGTCCACCACTTGTTTTATTCTCTTTTAGTCATATCTCCTCATTGCTTTTCTCTCGCCAGTCGGATCGGCACAATCAACAGAACAGAGGAGCTGAAATGACTGAAGCACCATGAGGAAAGACTCAACCTGACTAAATGAACTTTTTCTTGGAGCATAGATTTAAAAGAAAGTAGCAACTACTGCAATCTGATGTCAGCGGTAGAATGAACTAGGACTGTTTATATGTCATTTCATCAAATTTTAAAAATAATTCCGTAATACTTTAGATTCAGAATATGCGGTCAGTTCATGTCCTTTGTCTGAGATGAAAAGAGCCACAGATTAAGCAACTGGCCGAGAGCAGCCAGGAAATGCGACATGATGGCCAGTCAACATATGTCGTCATTTCGGGGAAGAGAGTGATCCAATGAACTAATCTGCAGCTCTTTGTGGAATTAACATTGGCTGATAGACAATACAGAAGAAAGAAGAAGAAGAAAAAGAAAAAACAGAGTCGGTATTGGAGAAGCAGATGCTGGATGGACTCATAGAAAGGAATTCGTTGGCATCACACGCACGCGGAAATGATGACTTTTCTCCTCCATCGGTAAGAAGCTAACTTGCTCGCTAACTTAGCTAAAAAACCCTCTTCAACAATATTACTTGTTTTCATTTTATGACGTTACTGGCCGTGAACCATCCACCTCCACACCCAGTAAACGGAGGAGACAAAGGCGTCTCAGTCCTCCTGTCCTGTCCAGACCGATAATGTTAAATACTGTTTTAAAATGTATTGATTCGTTGAAATCTGTAGTTAACCTGTAAGATTCATCCCTTGACACAGATGGTGCAGACTGACCGTTTGACACAGTTGGCAACCAGGCTGCTGTGTTGCAATTCCAACGTAACCCCACTAACGGCTGGCATTCTGCCAATCTATACATTATCCACCTATACCTGTTTGCCCCCAGACATGTCTGCAGAGCAAAGTCCAAATTTACTGGTAGTCGCCTCTTCATTGCGGTTGAGAGTTTAGTCCAAATAATGGCATCCAGTGGTACCCTGTCCCTGTCTCCTGTTCTGAGAAGGAGGGAGAAAAGTTAAAACTCATTTTTGTTGGATGTCGTCAGGTTCACATCATCGTGTTATGGGAGACATTATCATGATCAAGGTCACAGGCAGGACTCGGCCATGTGCTGACAGGGTCGGCTGCGAAGGCCTGCGGTTTTCTGTAAATTACCTTCTCAGGTAGTCGTGAGGGTGTTTGGACAAAAGTAAAGGTTACCCAGTGAGGGGAGCATTTTCACCTTGTTAACTAGTGCGAGGCTGATGGAACGTGTGCTTTCACATGACAGCCCATTTTCTCCTGGTCAGCGACACTCACACTTCACATTAAGAGTTCACTGAGGAACCGATGCACCCAGGTTGAAAACAAAAACTCCAAACAATTAAATTATAAACCAATGGGTGACGACAAAGCATAGAAATCATTTTTGAGAGTTTGAGGTTTGACGCTGAAGCATTTGGTATTTACAAGCTCTCTTGTCAGATAAAAACAAAAAAAAAAAATTGGAATTTTGAATCTATTAATGATTTTATTTCCAAACATGCATCCATTGAATAAGGATCAATGCTGTGAATATAAAACATAAAACAAGTGAAGAAAATAAACTGGAAACATGAACAATTCGTTTTGAGATGGTTGTGTCGAGACATCCCGAACCAATGAGAAGTATGGGCCTTTACAGTGGGATGACCTTTGACCAACTTTTTCCAGGAACAAAAAATACAATGGGCAGAACGGAAAAGTCCAAGTTGAGTAGTGTAGAGTAGCTTTTCACGAATTCTGAGGTGATTTACAAGATAGAAAAAAAATGTCATATGATCTTAGTGACTGTGTGTTAAAACACTTTAAGGAGGTTGGTGGTATAATTCAGCAAATTCTGTTACACTGACAGATTTCTTGCCTTATGTCTCACTCTCTCTCACTCTTCCAAATGTTCAACAACCTTCTGTCAGACCGGCGAAGAATCCAGGTTCGGTCTTATTGCTTGTGAAAAGTGTTAATTTCACAACGAACGAACGAATGAATAAATTAGTATTTTTCATTTTCTACCCCTCTGAAGTGATGGCGGCATATGTGTGATGATAATCTTGGATTTGCCTCTTACCAGCAATTAATGGAGGCGAGCGTCTGATGTGCAGCAGAGGTATATCACTCTAGCCTCTCTGTGGACCGTTAATTCCTGATAATGGACACATCCAAGGGCATTATCCCCTACATATGTCACACTTCTTTACATGGATTCATTCACATCCTATCCAGCCAACTAGGTTCTCCAGTGATTCATCATTATCTATATTAATATTCATGGACCACCTATTTATTACTTAACAGCTATCTGGTTCCTGACTTGTTTTATGTTTTTAATAAGAGCTCAGTATATTCTTTATCCGATGTGAGCATCATCTTGTTGGTATACACCACTGTACTTTTGACATATAGGCGGTCGAACATGTCAAATTATGTATCTTATGTTGTTTAATCTTTTCCACGGAGACCGAAGGCTGTTGAATAATTGTGTTCCTCTTACCTGGTTTTCTGTGAGATTGCAGAATGAGCAAATATGATTACATGTTTTCAAGGGATTCTTTGTTAAAACAACAATAATGTCACTTAAACCTTAGATTTCTGCAGAAACAACACGTGAGGCGAAACATCCTGGTGAAACTGGTCAACGCGCCTCCTTAGCAGGCTACATTAAGTCTGTCAGATCTGATAGCTGCGGAACCCCGTCAGCTCCTTTTCATTGATATAAATCTGCACAATTACTGTGACATTTTGCCTGGGAAAATCCAGCCGTGGGTCTTTTTTATGAATTGTGTCGTGTCAGCAGCTGTGTGGAGCATCCTGGGACCCTCATTCCCCTGATAGCATTCAGCACCACGCTGAGCTTTTGACACACACCGAATAAGAATAAACAGCAATTTAGTTTGGAGAGCATAGCAGATACTCAAAGATTAGAGCAGAGGTTGATGCCAGCAGTCATGGCAAACCAGGAAGAATGGCGAAATAAACATTTACTTTGTGTTTGTCACGCTTTTGTCACATTCTAAACCACAGACCGAGCACGGAGAGCAGTAGAGAAATCCATTACAAAACCCAACAGTCCAAGTTCATTTTTTTCTTTTTCTTTTTAAAAACAGGTTGATTCCCATGGATTTGCTCGTCTGCGCTGCCTCCACAGAGTATAATTTTGTCTATTTTGCAGTGGCCATCTGGAACGAAGCTGTTCCATGTTTTTTTTTTTTGCTTAACTCCTAAACGACCCTTTAACATGTTGTCAAGCTTCCGTCACTCAGAAAGAAAGCTGTGGTAGAAACCCACACATTTCTCACATTCCTCCGCATATATTAGCAGCCGCTCTCCAAATGAAGGTAGACTGTCACTTTTTGTTAAAAAAAAAAAAAGGAAAAGACGAAAGCAGCAAAACATGAAGCGAAGAAGAAACTTTTGTGTGGACTGACCCTTAATTGTCGTTCCAGAACGTGGGTCCACACAGGTCAGATATGACCAACGATCCTGTGTGATTTAATCATGTGCCTGCTGTCTCGACATCTACACCACTTCAAGCTGTCATTAAAGGGGAGGCTCATGGCGATCAGACCGTCACCTTTACCGACTTGGTGCGGGCAAAGAGATGATAATTTTACACCTTTTTGGATTCTCCTCATGCGTCAATGATGGTAGGAGGGGGGCTTACCTCTGCACAAGAATTTTTACACAGCGCTCCCAGGAGGTTACGGCCCCTTCAACTGGCTGTAGAGACGGTCTGACACTTGATGTGGACATCAGGTCCTAAGGGCAGAACACCGCCGTCTCACAGGTGACATTACAACTCGGACAAACTCTGGAACTGTGTCCTGTGTCCACTTCAAATTAATTCTTGAACTAATTAAATCAATTAATTCAAATGAATTAATTGAAGTACAGACAAAATAAATGCGTTCTGGGATCAGATGACACAATTTCAATCCAGCTGTGACCTGATTTTTGACACAGCTCACACATTTCCACAGTGAAATTATTGACTTAAAAAAAACTATATACTTTTCCATAAATGAAGAACAGCAAAGTTGCATGTGGACGCGGCACGCTTTTGAAATGGATCTTCAAAAGAGTTGAAAATAGGGGCTGATTTCAAAGTAATTTCAAGAGCAACGTTCCATCCCTCCCTTCCTATAAGTTTCTAATGTGCTCTTTGATAGAAACAGACATGAGGCAAATGCCATTTAAGCTCCTTTTTTTGAAGCATTTACCGATTTGACTGTTTCTGGCATGTTTCTCAAAGCTAAAAAAGCAAATATGAAATATATACTAAAGCACTTGATTTCGCATTCACAGTCAGGCTGGCTGTAGCTGATGTCAAGGGAGGTGTCTATAAACAGGGCCCAGGGAAACCACTCTGCACCGTCTCTGAGGAGTTTCTTTGACGTACGGAGCGGCTAGATGAATACCAACGCGGATCATGCTGCCGCAAATCTTCCTCAACTTTTAAACATTCATTTCCAAAATCTCAATGTGAGACTGAAGCTACTTGCCGGGAGATTTTTTTCAATTTCTTGCATGGTGAGACAGGTGTATTTACTTGCATAATTGTATCCCTCATCCAATTTATAATGCGATTAAATATCGGTACAACTGCAGGTTTGAAGAGAGGCACATCTGTGAGAAGTATCTTCACACACCTTTTTCAATCAGAGAAAAATGGAACAGAAGCGAGAAGAGAGAATGTTTTGCTCACTGTGATACGTTGAAAATGGCTTTTCATCCAATAAAACGCTCAAAGTTGGCGACAAAAACAGGAGCAGATATTTTTCTTAAATGGTCTTGCCTGAGCTTTGTTTGCGTGGTTGCAGAACTCTCAGGGGCGCATTGAGTGGTTTAGTCAAAGTCTCCTGAATGAGCTTTGAGCTTGCACTTCCAATATCCCAGCATGTGTGTGACAGAGTCAGACAAAAGAGCCAAACGTAAGTCAAAGCCAAATCGTAATTACCTCTGTGCCCTGCAGGAGCAGACCCATTGACTCCGCTAGAAGAATGACAGCAGGTAAAGGGCAGTGATTAGCCGCGGGCCCCTGAAGCTTTGTTTGGTGCTGGGGGACAGCAAAGTCTCTATATAGGGCAGAAGATATGCCTCACTTATTATGCTCTTGTTATTCTGTAGACTCTGCTGCTCTTTACAGAAAAACTGACTCTGACAAACAAACCACTCAAAATCTAAAAGGTTGTATGTTTCTGCCCAAACATTTGTGGAGAGATAATTATCAGTCGAATATTGATTAACACGGAATTAGTGTCGGCACACTAAGCTGCATTCAGTCAACTATCCCACAGTTTGATCAAGCAGTGGGAGAGCAGTGCACCGTAATTAAAAATAAGTGATGAAATGCCTGAAAATAATGGTGCCTGTATACATGCACTGCGCTCATTTAATGAAATGCCACCTAATCGCAGTTAATTGTTTGTGGGGGGTGGGGGTCTTATTAGAAACTCAGAGGTCATCAGTCTAAGTAAGAGTTTTACTTTTAACTATTATTTTCAAATCGAGGAAACAGTTCAACTTTTGTTTTCAGTTTTTTCCTCTACTCAGTCATTGAAAGTCATCCTAATCAGAAATACTTTATTAATCCCTGCAGGGTACCCCCCCCACCCTCACTACAGCAGTCATAACAAAAATTATATGTAAAGAAAAAGTTCATTCTTTATATAATGTTCAAGCTCTTTGTCCTATTTAGTATTTATTACCCCACTTGCGATCTTTTTTTTTAAATTTTGGTAGATGTTCTCCCCTGTTAATTAAACGTGGAACTCGACAATAAGATTTTGACACAAGACGTCCTATGTGTCGTGAACTTGTTTGTGCATACGAGGCAAACAAAAATGAATGAATCCCTGAAAAATAGAACAATAAAATGAGGTAAATGTTGCAAAACTGTACAATAACACTGTTAAGTATTAAATATTGTGTATCTTATAGAATAAAGGAATGGAAGGTCTCACGGTTCCATTTGAACTTCTTTTGTTTTCCCCGTGTTTCATGTCTCTGTACTCCTGCTCCAAGTGTTTGGGCTCCTTCTTGTTTTGATGCGTGCCCCTTGTGTGTGACATGTTTTGCTTCCTGTCTGGTTTCCCCGCTCGCTTCTTTTGTGTCTCATCAGTTTGTTGTGTCCTTCGGTTTCCGGCTCTGTGCGCTCCACATGTGTCACCAGTCCTTTGAGTTGGTAAAGCCCTTTATTTCTTTTCGGCCGTGTGGGTTCATCTGTTTGACATTAGTTGGTCACCTTTAGATCATCTTGTAGTCTTGTTACTCCTCGGATTATGTTTTGTTCCTGCTCTGAAGCAGAAGGTTGTTTTTATCTGTGGATTACCTGAATTCAACCGACGGTGGTTTTCATTCCTCCCTGCCTCATTTCATTATCCGTTCACATTTGGCCATCTGTCTCAGCACATCAGGTATCCTCGAAGGAGCAGTCAATTTGAATTTATTTGAACTGCAATAGTGTCGTAAAATCTCTGAGGTCATATACGTTAGGATCGGGCTTCACATAAGAATTAGATTTGTCACTTTAGATTGATGGTAAATACTAAGATGAATGTAAAAAATTAAAAGAAAACAAAATTAAATGTGGTTTTCATCATATTAGAGGATGTGTAAATTGCTTTCAGCTACTTCATAAAAAGACAGAGACACTTCCATGATTGCGATGGATGAGAGAAGATACGGTGATCACTGAAGTATTTTCTCAGATACCACAGTGGATATGGTGCTGCTCAGGGGGGCTCAGGGGGCTCAAACCTGTGTTCAGTCTGGAAAAGGCCGTTCACATTCCTGTTGGTGACACCAGCTGTTACACCTCTGAACGTCTGAGGTGGAAAAGGTGTTGCCGTGACTTCTGCTCCAGAACATCTGCGAGAAAAATGTGGGTATGAGGTTCCTGCTGTCTGCAGGGGGATGATGCCCTTCAGAGAAAGAACCAGCCACCTCCTCCTGGTTGGTCTTCTCATTTCACATTTGTATCATAAACAGCCGTCATGATGGAGCTGGGGTGAGAGTTGAAAGCCCTGCGGTCGGCAGAATAAAGGACCATTTCTAAGCACTAACATATGTATGCAAACATGTTTTCTTTGTGTCTAGAACATTTGGAATGTAAATATTCAGTCTAAATGTCACCGCGATCTTCATCAATCTCAATTCATGTGAATTATGATGTTGAAAATCAAATAAAAAAAAAGAAAACTGCTCTTTAGTCAAAATGCCAAATTACAAATTGAATCTAGTTGTACAGCAAAAACTCATCCTTCATCCGCATACTTCACCTTTAAAAAGCCACATGCAGTCTTTGGAAAAGGAAACGGTTTTTATCCACTCGCGCTCCAAGAATGTGTGAGAAATTGGTTTCCTGTTGCCGAATCCAAGGTATGAAAGCTGGCAGAATGTGTGATGTGTGAACACGCTGCTGCTGAAGTAAACAATTAAATGATCTGTGAACACCACCTCTGCTGATACATCACGATTACACCCGCCGCTGCAGTGTCTTCCCAGCTGGGATCCTCCATCTATGCATGTAATGCACTAATAACTGCATAATACGATATATCTGAGATCTAAGATTACAGCCGAGCAGGACAATGCAGCAAACTGTTGCCAGCCTTTTATCATTTTACACAAAATGCTTCATGAGATTCATGAGTACAAGCGCAGAGCTCATAGGCAGGATTTTACAGCATGCAGTAATTGGATTCTAATGCAGAGCTTTCACGACCTTAATCTCCTTCACACTAGATCTGCAGCGATGAAGGTAAACAACTGTCTGCTAAAAGGTGCTATTAATCCCCAGGAAACAGAAGTTACATAAGAGCCTCCAGGGTTCGGGAAAGCAAAAGAAAGCCAAGTGTTGCAGAGCAACCGCAAAGAGGTGCGTTGAGAAGCCGTGGGGAACTGTAAGGGTCCACTGGACTTGTAGTACCAGGATTAAGCCTCAGTTACCAAGAGACGTTGTGTCCTTTACGGTATGGTAACCAACTTCTGAATCAGCTTTGGTGTCAACAGTGAACTAGTCGGACATTTCTTTCAAAATCAGAGGACTCCATTTCCATTACATTGCTGTCTCTCCATCAAACTCGTCCACGCTCTGATAACGTCACCTTGTTCGCAGCACTATCCAATTTCATGCAGTGGTATTTTGATATGTGCCCCGCTCGGTACCGCCCCTTGAGTTGAGAGGGTCTGTCGCTCACCAGACTCTCCGTCTTTCTAGGTGTGTGTGAGTCTGGATTTCCCGGCTAAACACCCCCGCAGGTTGATGCATTCTACCTTCAACCTGCATGAACATCCGGATGAGTATCACAGGTGGGTCTGAACAGGACACATCTGATAAGTTACACCAGTGCAGATGTTCCACCACACGCCCTCGCTGTGACTCTGCCTCTGTCTGATCGGCCCTGACAATAAAATCTATTTTTACCAGCACCTGTGATTTGCTTTTCACTTTGTGAGACACTCGGAGCGTGCGCTGTCATGACAGATTGTGGTCCCGGAGACGTCAATATAGCAGGAAATACTATGAGATTCCTCTGGCAGGTGTTTATATGTCACTTTGTGGACATGTTCTGACGCTACATAGATGTCACAGTCATGAAAGATGCAATCAGAGAATTCTGCAGGTGTATAGTTGCAGTAACAAAAAGATGGACGCTCTCCATAGAGGCATATTGCTGCCACACCAGAAAAGTTTGTTGAAATGATTATCGTAATTCTATTTTTTTTCCCTACATGTGCCTCAAATTGAATATGCTCATTTGTAATACTACAATTTGACTTATAACCAAAAGTAAACATGCAGTGTTTGAATTACATACTAAATATGTCACTTACATATTTGCAAGCCTGCACTATGTCCTTGATCAATTACTGGGTAATTTTCATGAACAATTCAGTGCTGTGTCTGATTTGTCTCTTAAAAAGCAGCTTGAGCAAGGTGGTGACAGCCTGTGTACTTATATCTCTGTTTGTTTAGTGAATGCAAGTATTCAGGCTTTGCTGTTTCCATTTAAAGACAATTAATCATTCACAGACTGGGGAAGTATATACAATAAAAAACAACAAATAAACATCATGATTGAACCGAGCTGGGCGTGAGACACTGGGGGTGAGAACTGATTTGGACACTGTGGGTCAATAAGAATTTATGAGCGTTGGCTGGAAAAAAAGAGCTATGCATGATATTCATTAGCATTCGTTTGCTGCTGTGTATTTCAGAGACTCTCATGGACCTTTCCGGAACCCCAGTTCTAAGTAGGAATTACTGAAAATTAGTGTCATGCACTTTTTTTCCTCCTTTCATCAGTGTTGTTTCAACATGGAGGTGTGTTTGGCCGTAGAACCCCCCGCCCCCAAACTCCCCCCCAAAAAAAACAAACCCAAAACCATCAGTAATCTTTAACAGAAATCAGTTTTATAGTTATATATAGATTGATTGATTACAAGATGCTGCTATGGCAGTTTGATGTGAATAATATATGTCAATGTGATAATAATTCAGTATACTCGCCCCAGGACACATAGGATTTATTTCCATTTGAAAGTTTGAGCAACTCAATTATTCTGTGTTTTTGCAAAACTAAGTAAATATTCTACTTCTATTATTTATTATTATTACTTCTAAATTGTTTAAGGATACAGAAAATGAACAGGTACTGAGGAGATTTACTGCTTTGCAAACTGTTCTGTAGTAATAATACAAATATGATGAGTGCTTGATTTCAAACTGAAGTAGTTTTAGATGCAAAAGAACTGAACAAAAATGTATTTACTTCTGCTATTGTCCCAGTCTTAAAATCTACCAACATAATGGGGCATTCAAAGAATAATCAGCATTATGGCGTTTTCACCTTGAGGCAGGAACTCTATTGTTATTCTGACCTGATGCCCAACAGTTGGTCGAAACTGACACCAGTCACTCTTTTTGATGAAGGAACTGGCCTCAGGCGAAGAGGCCCCGCAACCATCAAGCAGCTAACTCGGGGGGAAAAAAGACAGAGAGGGGGGAAAAAAAAGCGCCAGTACATTAGTTTGTGTGCAGTATTGTAGTTTTGTCCCTTTGTTATTTTTCTATTTGCTTTTATGACTTCTCTGATAGCCAGCTGACTGCTCAGTGTGCCGGCAGCAGCTTATGCAGATGCACAGAAAAGGCTTCGCTTGTGTGCACAAAAAATGTGTGTGTGTGTGTGTGTGTGTGTGTGTGTGTGGGGGGGGGGGGGTATTGTTAATTTTTCATCATGTTCATACTCTAAAATGTCTCCCAATATGAATTGCAGGGCGACTTTCTGTCAAATGAAAGCACATATTTGCCACTGACAGGCTCTGATTGTTGTTATTAGTGTTTGACACCATCATAGAAAGGACGCTACAGTGTGGACGTGTGCAGTCGACCCTTGAAATGTCTCTGCAGCACTGTCTTGTCTCAGAAATGTTCTCGGCGTGTTAGTTGTCCTCCGAATGGGCCAGAACGGTGCACAGGTACACAGCAGCAGAGTCACAGAAACAGCTTTGTGTTATCGGGTTTTGAGTCAGCGGGAGGGGTTTGGAGATGGGATGTCCACCACAGGTTCAAAAGAACCATGACATTACTGCAACTACCACAAGATGTCTAACAACAAAAAGGGTTGAACTCTGAATGGATCATGTCAGACAGAATAAAAAAGTGTAACTGAATTTGCTGCTGCAAATATTTTGTGACTATCATCATAGTGTTCCTGCAGAATACCGCACATGGCACCTACGAATTAATTTGGACCAGCACACATGAAGCGATGGGGCCAACCAGCCGTGATACAACCAGCAGATCTTGACATTGTAGAATAAGCCAATTAAAACACAACCTGTTTGCCTTCTTCCCCACTTGTATCTCACCAGTATCCAAGCTGCTGCTGTTGTTGTTTACTTGTTATAAACTAGCACTAAAAACAAAGAGAGAAAAAAGAAAAAAAGAAAAAACACTAAATCAGAATGATTTGAATGCGTGTAACCATGTGGTAATCTTGTCCATTTGAAATGTAAGGGAAAAAATGATTGAAACTGCCTTTTTTAAAGTGGCTGGAGCTTTGTGGGCTTCCCAGGTGCCAGCAGCATCACTTCCATCCATTACCGTGTCAGAAACTTTGTATTGAAATGGACTTGTCTAGTGACTCCCAATCCTTCCACTATACACCTAAAAGACTCTCCCGGGATCCAATTTTCTCCCCGTATCCCCACACCTCATAGTTATTTTCTCTGTGAGCACAAGAAAGTCATCATGCTGTAAAATCCCGGAGACAAAAGTTCTTAAGGTGATGAAACACCCACACAGACAGAGACCAAAGTGCCTTGAGGATGTTTCTGAAACATTTTGTTTTATTTATTGGCATTTGTGACCCAGGAGAAGTGAACCTGGCTAGCGAATGACGTGCTATCTGGTTGAAATGGGAAGCGGAAATTAATTCTGAAAAATAATAGACAGCTAATGCAGATAGGCTTCATTAAGTTCACGACATTTCAACATTAAGATTCACTTCACAAAACCGAATTAACGGCACGGCTACTACGTATACACCAGCCAATGTGTTTTTCACTGAAGAGAGATATAAATTTGGTTGGGGTCATGTGTTAATGTACAGGCCAATACAATAACGATGAAAATGTTTAAGTACAGAGCAGTGAAAAAAGATATTCCCGTCTCCAGAGGCACCATCATTAGCCGCTGTACTACTTGCTCAATGATAAGTCTCCTGGATAAAACTGCAAAGAATTACGGTAATTGATTGGATGCACAGAGATGGAATGGAGCGAGCACATAGCTGGCTGATCTCCTTGTTATGGCAGCCCTCCCCAGACACACACACACACACACACACACATCTCCATCTTTGTCCATTTCTGTCTCTCAGCTTCACTGAGTCTGTCTTAATGTATGACCATTGTCTAGAGGTCACTGTGGATGTCCGAGTCACGGGGAGGTAGCTCGTCATGCAGAGCGCTGCATGCTTCAGGGAGTAATCACAGGCCTCCAGCTTCCCCCATCAACATTCTATGCTGCCCTTAGGCCAACAAACCAGATTTTTCATGTCAGCTGGCACGCACCTTCAACTCATAAGTAGCTGTTTGACTTTCACAAGTCTCACATCATCCAAACATGCACACTCCCAGGCAAGGTTGGCATATCCTTGGTCAATAATTATATGCCAGTTAAAAGTGTCCACTTGTGCATGCAGATGGGCTGGACTCCTTACAAGTCCAGGTAGCAGGTTGAACCAATCTACACAGACTATTTATTATTCCCAGAGGGCGAGTCCTGGCATTGCCATAGTAATTTCAAATATTTGTCATTACGTTTGTTGTCACTGCGCCTGCCTCAAGCACACAAACAAAAACCATGAAGAAGACAAAAAAACCCCAGTTTAAGGAACAGTTTAAGGAATGTTGTATTGTTGTATTGTATTGGATGTTGTATTGAAGGATCACCAAATGTCAGTGTCAAGTCCTTTTTATGAAAAGAATCAACCATTAAGACGAAAGACGGATGTATACTCCCGCAGTGATGTGGACGAAGGCAGCGGGAAGCTACATGTTTTTCTGCCATTCGCACTATTGTCCACATATGAACCAGACCTTCCATCAGCTTCCATCTACGCAGTGACACAGAGAAACCTGCCTTAGTTCTAGTGAAGAAATAGTGAATCATTTAGAAAATGGATACATGTATAAGATGTTTCTTCATTTAACCAA
>JBBMJM010121022.1:0-14141 GCA_037832705.1 Centriscus cristatus
TGTGTGTGTGTGTGTGTGTGTGTGTGTGTGTGTGTGTGTGTGTGTGTGTGTGTGTGTGTGTGTGTGTGAGAGAGATGTTTTTGGCTGTGTATAGTCTTTGGGAATATTTGGATGTGGATGTTTTTTTTAAAAAGTGCCTATAAAAGAATTGTAATTAACCAGCGGGAGCATCCTGGGAGTCTCCTCTTATTGCAGCAACCGAACGTGTCGGTGCCACAGTGTGAGAACAGTCTGGAAACTGGCGTCAGAGTGCGGCTGTGTCCACTTTCTAGCTTTTCCGATGAAATGATGGGGGGTGAGGGGAGGGTCATGCCCAAAATCGTACCCAGCGGGTCATCTGCTGTATCTCATATGATCTAATCTCCAGGTTTTCCTCCTCCGACTGGGGACACACGGGCAGACGGCTAAACATGTCAGGGATATTGGATGGGTATGCTGCTGTTTGCTAGAGGTGTCTTTCTTAACTTGGGCTCTGATGAGCTGAGGGACCGGTGTTCCCCAGGTGATTCTGGCTGAGATTAACTCTGCTGATTCCCCAGCATGTCATTTCCTCGTGTGCGTGTGTGTGTGTGTGTCGCACCAGAACTTGAAATCTCACAACATATTTGGTGATTTTCAGTCTCCGTCTGCGAGCGTGTTGTCGATTTTAGTTTGCCCCTTGAAAACGTGCTGTTCTGCATTATGTTTTCTTCCTGATACAATCTCGCCATCCTCCGTCTCTGCTTGTTTTAAAGTAGTTTGAGGGGAGATGAGCAACAAGAATGCAGCAGTGTAATAATCTATCAGAGGAGGTGAGATAGAGACGCTGCCAGGAATCTCTAGTCTCAATTATCTCTTGAACACAGCGAGCACCTTTTTGTCTGAAACGTGTGTGTTGTTTTTGTTTTGCTGTTTTTTGTTTTTGTTTTTTTTTCTTTTTCGAAGAAGCGGCCTGATGCTGTCGGCAGTTAAAATGAATAATGCCGTGAAAGCAGATCTGATTAGCAAATTCCCAGATTCTTCATGAAGCTTTAAGAAGAGAAGTACTTCTTCACTGAGCCTGATATTGAGGAAAACATTTTGAAAGGTTTTGGTAATTCAAAGCTGGAAGTGCACTTACAGAGCTCCAACCTCGGACAATTTCTTTGTAAACAAAGAGAGAAAGTTCTTTCTGTCTGAAATGGATTTTTTAATGGGTTTGTCTTTGGTCAGTGCCACTACATTTTGAGTCCAATGGGAGTCGGATGGGTATTTTATTTATTTATTTTTTTCACGATCACCCAAAACAAACCGACACTCTCAAAAGCAAAGCAATTAATAAATATTTCCAGGTGAAGATAAATATACATTTTGACTGAGAGGATGTGGAGGTTGCATGCATAAGATTCTAGATTCAGAACTAATATCGGCAGTAAAAGACCCCAAAGAAACATGACACAGCATCAGTCGTTTTCCCCGACGCTGGAACGACAAAGTCAACACAATTCAGAACACGAAAAGTACTTTTTCTAATAACATTTCATTCAATGAATGGTATTTTCATGTTTCACAGACAATTTGAAGTAGATTAAAAAAAAAGAAAAAATCGCCAACATCAATTATGAAAAGGGAGCGTCAACACAATAAATAGGTCATTTAAAACACCCAGGGAATGATGGGATGAGGTAGAATAGGTGAAGAGCAATTATAACTCGACTGGAATGGTAAAACAAAGTAAAATTACTCACAAACACGACATAAGATGAACAGAACTTTAATCAGGCGTTCAGAGGCCAAAAGAAATAAACTGCAACAACATATTCAACATATTTGCATCATCTGAACTCGGAGCCGAGGAGTCAAAGCGCCCGTTAGCGGCGCGGCTGCTTTTCCCCGAGCTGTGGCATTCGACCCGCCCCGACCTCACCTACTGCAGGATAAACACAACCAAGGGCGAGTCCGGGGACGCTGGAGAACTGTAGCATAAACAAAAGTGAATTAATGCCCGGTGCTTGTTGTGATTAATTATTCTAAGGAACCCAGAGGCTGAATAACAGGATAACAGGAGGGATCCATGTTTCTATACAAGAAATGCAACATTTCACATAAATTAACCCTCCCTCCTGAGCCGGAACGGTTATTTTTGTGCAGATTTTGGTCTGTTTCTACTTCACGCCGTCCAATTAACAAGCGAGGAAGCGGGGGCGTCTTAAGAAAGAAAAGCAGCTTGTTATCTGGACGGTTTTGGTAACCTGTCATCCTGCCTGCTGGTGATTGGAGCAGATCTGAGTCCGGTCGTCGTCACTTCGCCGAGGCCGGGTGAACCTGTCACAGCCCATTGCTGTAATTTACCTCTTCTGAGAGTTCAGTCGTGAGTTTTGAATACCTGCTCAGCATGATCGCTTCCCTTCGACTCCCCCTCATAAAGATAAAATCCCCCTCCCCGCCGCCGCTGCTGCCTCAGAGCCAAAGATTTTTTCCCTCCGAGCCTCTGATGGATGGCTGGCATTATTTTTATCACTGTAACATAATCAGCCTGTGTGGCCTCTGCCTTTGTGTTGTGTCGGCTCCGGTAGCATAACTAAAAATACACCGACTTCATATTGTACCTGCACAATCAGTCATGTGGAATTGGAGGTGAAAGATCATTTACTGTATTAAATATGCATGATTTATTGGGGGTTCGACACACACAGGCATCAATCATGTCTGATGCACGTGGAGGACTGCAGCTCACGTACGACCGGCCAGCTGCACAGTAACCTGCTTGAACAATGTATTATCACATCCAGCTCTCGCGTTACGTCACAACCGAACTGCAGCTAAATTCTGAATCCGCCTGCTGTTTTTTCTTTCCCGATACAGATAAAGCAGATACAGTAATAAATTCTTTCTGAATTAGTGGCAGATGTTTAATTCAGTAGGTGGGGAACATCAGCTGGGCTGAAACAGCACTAATGAGATGAAGGCAAACCACATCGGCGGTGACGGACGCCCTCTCCCATCTTTTTGTCCCGTCGCCGTACTTCAAGGTCGGTCCCGTTTCTGAAAATGTTCTTTTCGGCCCAATCAGGCAACCCGCAACACCCATAAGCGTGAAATTTGTTGCCGGGCTTGCACGAAGGAACATCAGTAAACGCCGTCCCGCTTACTGGAGCACACGTCTGTTTCTGGGATCTTTTGTTGTTCTTGTTTTTTTTCTCGTGTCGATCCAATTTCAGCGGATGAATCGACCGACAATAACTCCAAACTATTGTGCGAAGCTTGTGCTTTTGTTTCAGGGCTTCAATGCAGACTCTGCTTTGAATGTTTGATACGAGAACTTCTTCTGATCGTGTGGTTTGATTGGACGAGAGACGTTCCAGGAGTCTCGGCTCTCTCCCTCCATCGCCAGGAGCTGCTCACGCGATCGTTGGGTTTCTGTCAGAAGAAGTCTGTGCGCTAAGTGTCTGAATAGATGCTAAAAGAAAATCCACGCCGACGCTAATGGACATTGACTTACTTGGCTTCATGTTGGTATAAAACCAAGCTGCTATAAAGTGGAGCTCTCAGAGGAGACGCCAGTGTTTAGATGAAGGCCGCGGAGCAGCTGCTGAGGTTCGAAGTCACACACGTGCAACACAAGACTCCTCATGACCAGTAATTTAGTGGTTCTGCTTTGAAGGGAGGGTGGTCACATGTCAGCCAGACCCGGCAGCGCTTCCCTGAGGACGGAGTCTGACGGTTAGCGGAGCTGCACTCGGCTTACCAGGAGGAAGTTCACACACACGCACGCACGCGGCTGCCGATCAGTGTGTTCATGTTCAGCGTGTTCTCATCCCATGAGAACGCCTGCGGCGCATCAAACGGCGACACTCTCACTCCACGTTGGGTTGGCTTCAGTGTTTTTTTTTGTTTGTTTGTTTTTTCTGATGTAAACATCTTACATGTGTCTGGGAAAGGGTGTGTGATTGACTCGCCACCTCTCTGGCAAGCTTAAGCGTTGGAACCTCAATGGACGTCAACGTTAGCAGATCGTAGAAGATTTCACATTTCTGTTCAGAAAGATGGCAAAATGGGTTCCGTTCCGTTTTCACTTTTTTTGTATTTTTAGGTCCGTTCCGATCAACCATATATATATATATATATAATCTCACACATCTGACGTCCTACACAAAGAATAGGAATTGACATCAGCTGAAAATTGCAGTCGCAGAGTTTAGGCAGAGTCGACGTGCTGGACAAGGAATGTGAACAATCCTTGCATGTGTGACATTGTAGTTTGTGCGCTTGATCTTGTCTTTGAAACATTCACCGGCTTTCAACTTTCTTTCTGTTTTTTTTTTTTTTTTTTACATTTTCTTAGCCGGCTGTTGATGTTTACCTTCTGAAGAAACATTCTGTGTCTCTTTTCTCTGACTTCTGCAGCGTTTGAAGCCAGAGAACGGCCTTGCAGACCAGAAGCTTTGCCTTTGTGAGCAGGTCAGAGTTTCCAGAGATGTCTGCACGGAGCCGTACAAAAGCCCCAGTGGCACGGCAGATGTGACGGTGTACCTGACTGCCAAGGAAAGGTGACTTCTGAGGAAGGGCAAAGCAGTCCTGCAGTTTTTTTTAATGCTTTATGCGCTCAGTGGTTATTGTTGGCCAGGGTCCGGTGGGGACTGATGGAGAAATTTAATCCTGATATTGTGCCCACAGATACTGAATCTGCTGCACGATGGACTTAATGGAGCCATACACTTCTCATATTGATGTCTTTTGGGCCAATGTTTCATTTACCGGTGACGTTGGCATTCCTTAAATATCTGTTGCAGTGTGTTTGGAGGTTAAACCGAAAAAAACAAAAACTGAAAACTTGTCAATTCAGTAAATGTGTGAAGGATTCCACTTGCATGCAGAGCAGCACTGATGAGCTGGTCGCCGACAGTGATTCAAACAGTGATTCAAATTCTGACATTGGTCAAATAGCTTCGCACGAGCATTCACATCTGTCAGCGAATCTGTCAGCGAGACACAAGGGCCTTTTCAACGACTGTGTTCCTCGACCGCTTTCATGCGTCATTGTAGCGACACGGCGCCTTTGACATCCGTGTATAGACGGACACTCCACATGAGGAGGCGGCTCACAATGCCGTGAGGACGCCACGTTTAACAACAACGGCGAAGCAGCTCACGGAGAAGGAGGACGCTGTCAACTGCGGAGTGAGACAGTTTTAGGTAAAAAAAACCCCCACAATATTGTACATAGTTTGGGCACCAGTACGTGATGAGTCGAGGGTGGACCCGGTACCTTTGATGGCTTTTGTTATATACGTTAATTTAAATACAGTTGAATCAAATAAACCATTTTCTCCCTGTTGTTATTAATTAGTCATTCTAATTAACTTCATTTGGGAGTAAATCTGATGAAAGTCAGAGGCACTGGGAATAATATCACTCATAAAATGTAATTATCTGCAGTTCTGGGTAGATTAATGGTGTTTAGCGAATATACACTAAGTGCAAATACTGTTTATATGTCGACTGACAGGAAAATAAGTCCTTCGTTTCCACATGAGTGGAAATCAATTTTCATCTTAAATGCTCCACATTATTAACAAGACATCTATAAACGTCATTATCAACAGTTTGCCAGTGGTGTGCACGGCGGGATTGTGCACGGTATGTGCGTATATTTAAATAGAATAGGAACTTTTTCAACTTCTTGTCCACTTTTCAGGCAGAGTTGTTTCCATGAACGCTTCACCTCAGAACTGAGAGAGAAAATTGGACTTTTGATGTCTGAGGAGAGATCGGGGGGAGGGAGAAAAGGGGGGGTTGGGGTGGGGGGGTGACAGCTGTTTGCGGTGGACAAGCTTGTTGACTGTCCTGGTGTCAGCTGAGAGGTCCCCGATCTCTCAGCTCTGCAGGACATGTTGACTTGTTGTTCACAGCGCTGAGTCACTTCAGACGAGGTGGGAGGGAGGTGCCATTAAAACCAGTGACACAACAACAGGAAGTGTGAATTGAGATCTTTTTTTTTTTTTTTTTTAAAAGGTGTGATATTTATTTAACACCACATTTGAGGATATTTCATTGGAAATAATCAAAACAATTGTGTATTTTCATGCAGCATGAGTGGAAACAGGGTGCTTGATGGCACAGACCTTTGCTACAAGAACAACAACACAATACGTTTATTCTAAAAATAGCAGGTACGACGGAAGCCTCCCCCCTCCCCTCCCTAGATGCTGATCGAGCAGATCCAGTAGATGGAGGTGGAACTTCTTGGATGAGAACATCGGGGCGAACAGATAGCAAAGGGCAGGAGGTGACAGGAGACAGAACACAGCGAGCTGATTGGCTCGATGAAGCGATATCAGGACTGACGATTTGAACGGAGAGGGACAATGGAGGTGACGGGATGTGGCAGGAGGTCCCAGCAGAGAGGGAGACGTGCGAGTCTGGCCAGGGCCTCGGTAATCGCAGACTCACAGCCTCTCTCCCCCCAACGACACGGTCTCATTTCATTCCTCGCACAACTGCAACCCTTTGAATAATTCCTCCGAAGCATAAAATCTTAAAAAATAGCCTCGGAACAAAGACTGTGGGAACGCCCACTGATAGCAGCTGCCCACGAACATATCGAACCGCGCTTAACGTTGGCAACTGTTGCAGAAATCATCACCTTAGGGGACCGTGTGGGTCTACATGAAAGGCAGCTCTGGAGCTTAAGTAAGTACATTTACTTAAGTACTGTACTAAGATTAATATTTAAGTACGTCGAGTAGTTTCCACATTCAGCAACTTTGGCTCCTCATCCTTGCAGTTTTCTGCAACTATACAAGTTTTTCCTTTCACTTTATGAGTCCTCCGTCTCTTGCTAAAACTGCTTACGCTCAAAGAAAATGTCCTCCGGCTGCCGTGTCTTAACCCTCCGCTGACCCCTGAGACTTTTTCTCTCACCCCCACCCCCAACCCACTCTTTTGCTTTCATTCATGGCGTCCCATGACCCCCAAGCTTGACCGCATGACACCACTCCTTAAAAAACCCACAACAACATCCTGTGTGAGGCTCAGGCCTCCGTGAAGGGTTCACGGTGAACATGGAAGGTCTGTGACCACAGCTCCAAGGCACAAACACACCTCTAGTCTCAGGGATAAAATACCAAAACCACATTCGAAGGGGTCATCATAGCGGCTGCAGAGACGTGCCGCAAGCCCCAGTGTGTTCAGGACAGATCAATACTTTTTAATAATATTTCACCCGCGTGAGGCAAAACACAGGAGTGTTTAAAACAACCTGCTGCCTCCGTGACCAGGAAGTAGAAGTAGAAGTCTCTTTTTTTTCGAGAGGCGGCATAGAGGAGAGTTTGTCGCAAAACAAATCTGCAGCACATTATTGTTGTTAATACAATTAAATCCAAATTTAATGTTGCACAACTTCTGATGTAGGATTCCCCGTCGTACAAAGCTGACGCCCAAACAAACCCATCAGGACAAAATCGCAGAGCGCTAATGATGCAAAGACCTTGACAACGACCCCACAAAGACAAAAATGCCTGTCACATCTAACACGAGAAGCCCTGGAACAATGCGTGAAACCTCGTTATGCACCTACAATTGCCTGTCCTTGATTTAGCTCAGATGAAATAACGACGACATGAGTTGTTGTGTAAAACGTTTCCTTACAACCGGCCAAGGGACCGAGCTACATTCAGAATATAGAGATAGAAAAAGTGTTTAAACGTTCTCAATAAAATCCCAGATCGTGTGGACAGGTTGTTGTTTTGAGTAGACCTCACCTGCAAAAGAAGAAAAGAAAAATCCAAACAATTTCTCCGCTCATTGTCCACTGTCAACATTCAATGCCGTCAGGTTGTGGACCGGTCTCGCTGTCGGAAAGGTCACCGGCTTCCATCATTCCAGAGAAACAATATACTGAAACAGCCTTGCCCGTCAAACTGTCCTTGAACGAGACCCTGAACTCCTGCCTCTTCCCTCACTCCCAATATGAGTGTTGGCCAAATGCCTTAAATGCAAATGTGCACCATTTTTCACGGCGACCCGACTCAGCAAAAAGATAAAATTGGTCCTTACATGGGCAATATTTTTACAGCTCATTTTTACGTGCCGGGGAGTCCGTTTTATACCTCATATACATTATACAAATGGGTCTAATAACATTCTGACATGAACGTTAGCATTTAGCAAATCGAGACACTCCTATTTATTCCAGGAAACTTTTTTTTTTTTCAACCATTAGGACGGCGTGCGAGACATTTGATTGCTCTGTGGTTTGAGTTCACATTAGTCGGATGCATCCGAAGTGTAAGAGCGCCCGTCTGAGTGGTTCAGGACGTCAGGGTACCGGCTCCTGGTTCCCTCGCCATCCATCACCTGTTAGCACGGCTGATTATTGTGGCAGAAGATAATTACACACAGCACTGCGCCGCGTCGCACTGAGGAACACTAACGCTCGTCTGACCACCTGAACAACATCTCTGGGAGGAGGAAGCGCGCAGGTCCGATCGCACCACCGGGTGCTCGTTGTGATAAATTAACTAGCTTGTGCTTGCTGTTTTTTTTTCTCTGTATCTTGATAACATCAGAAACTATTTCAACAGTCTTGCAGCTTCTCACACGCAAACATCTAACTATTATTCAAATGACCTCAGGACCCCCGCGTCCACTCCTGCCGGCTGATAAACTAGCATACACCTGCTAATTTTAACCATGTGTGGGTACGCCATCCCTTTGAGTCCTATCCTTAATTCTTTGTCCGCTGTCTTGCTGGAACCACTAATGGAGGAGCACAATTCAATGACCTTCATCCTTTTGGCGTCACAGAGAAACTCTTTGAATTTCCATACGATACTTTAAAGTTGTCAGTGGTGTGTCAGTGAAAACGCAGTGAATTCCTGCGTTGTCTCACACACAGGGCGCCACGTAACCTCTGGTATTGTGATAAATACGGCGTTTGCGTTGCGTTTTAGTTTCACCTGTGAGCACTCCTCAGCTGATATGGATAACATGCGTGCACCCCCGCTGTCATGGAGTCAGATTTCCAGACAATCTCCCCTCCACAGAAACAAAACATATCTCTACTTGCCAGCGACTTCATGCTGAGATCCAAATTAAAACACAATTTGTCTTAGATGTAATCTATTCCCCCTCCCCTTAAGCTGCAAGTAGTTTCTGTATTGATGGAAAATCAGGATAACCTTGACTGTTGTGTAGGAAGATAAATGGCGCATGTGGCTTGTTCTGATCTGAACCTGAAACCAAAGCAAGTGTAATTAGACGGAAAATAAAGGAGGTTGGTATTTAAATGATCTCAGAGGTCAAAGGCCATAACATCTTTGTTTGGTTTTCTACAAGCACACACGAGCAGCGCTCACAGCCTTGAATCCCCCTTAAATGTAAGTGAGAGTGTCCTTAAACCATCCCCGGCCTTATCTTTACACTGGGACTGAGGCACAGTTTGTTTCTTTCTGCTTCAGGTCCCCAAAGTAAAATAAATTGGTAGTGTGTGCAAGCGGCAGGCTGTTTGTGTGTGTGTGTGTGTGTGTGTGTGTGTGTGTGTAATTATTGCCTCTGTCTCAGCGGCGGTGATCTTGTCTCATTACCGTCGTGGCGGGGCGTCCGTGCTTTTCGGGCGAGTAGCATGACGTCCGCTGCTTTCACAGCCCCCTTGAGCTGGACATGGACACAGAGGTGTCCAGTCATTTCCTGCAAACGACCCCCCCAACACCACCACTCCCCTCCTAAGCTAGCGTCGCACAGCACCCAAAAACCTGCTTGTAATGGGCAGCTCCGTCTGCAAATCAGGCCTTATTGTATCTCCGATACGGAAAGCGCTGCATTCACTTGGCCAAACCTATTATTCCCACTACCAGTAATTCTCTCCCTCTTGTTGTTTCTCACCCCCCACACACACCCTCCACCTTTTTCCCCTTGCTGTGTATGACTCCTCTCCTCACACGGTGTGATCTGTTCTTGTAGATGGTAATAGCGCTAAACTAACGTCAATATTTTCGGGGCCAGGTGTGTGTGTGTGTGTGTTTCTTGCTTGCCGCAGCTTCCACTGCACCACACATTCAAACTATTTGGGAGGAAGTGCTTGAATTCTACTTTGGGGATCTGGAACGGCGCCCTTGGGTGTGTTTCAAAGACATCATTCTCACCCCCAGATCACATCTGGCACCCCCAACTGGGGTTACAGAGGTGTCTGTACTTGCTCGGTGGTAATTGCTAATGGTAATTACCAACCTTTTCCACGAACCAGGAGGCTTATATAAATAAATGGTGGGTGAGGTGGGCATGGCAATTTCCCAGCAGCGCCCCGTATCGCTAACACTGTCCTTCACCCTAATCCCACCACTGGGACGTCGACTGAATCTCAGGTTCTCCGGCCCACAGATTGCACCTATTATCTTCAACGGCTGAGGCCATTAACCAATGCACTCGTGCTGTGTGTTGGCGCTCGTATTAGTTTGGACTGGCAACTCAGTCCTCCTCAGCTCCCTCGTCTCTCTCTCGCTCTCTCCCCATCATTTACTCCAAAGCTCTGCACAGGCTGCTACCTCCTGACCCTGCTGAAACCCGTTCAGAAGCTTTGCTTCTTTGAGCCTCGGCAGCTGCACTCGGTGCACCGGCGGCCCGTCTGCTGAGGCGTCCTCTCTGCACGACCACCTCTCCCCCCGGCACTCTCCGAGGCCACCTGCATTGCTCAAGACAGAAAATGGCTGAACTGGCTGCAGTGAGATTTGTCTCGGGTGCAATCCCCTCAGCACCTATGTAGGAGGCGAGGTGACTTCCTAAGACAGGAGGGATTCAGCGCTGCCTCCCGCGGTGGAGGAAGTTGCTGTCAAAGCAGTGGAGAGAAAATGAAAATGAAAGCCGGTGGTGAACTCGGGAGTCTTCTCTTATTAGGTGCTGGGCCTTCATTGAGCACGTTTATGTTTTAATAGAGCACGGAGGCTCATGGCGTTCGGACGTTTGCATTAACACAAGGTGACTGGAACAGTACACGGGGGCTGATTCTGGAGACGAGCCACATACATGAACAGCTCCTGCTCATCTTCCGGACTAATTATCCCAATGTTCTTGTCTTCATGATTTTAGCAGCAGGACCGCGGCCCGATCGAGCCAAAGCAGCCACAGAAATTGTCAAAATCATTTAATCCATCTCTGGAGCATGCTAATGTAATTGCCTTTTGATTAATTTCGCCAGTGGAAAGAAAAACGCGTGCTGCTGCGGCTGCTGCTGCTGTTGTTGTTGTCAGATTAGAGTTCAATGAGATTCCACAAAGTGATTGGTTGTAAACATATCCCTTCGTTTCGGCTTTTAATCAAATGCTGCACATGAAATCTTCATGAAATGTCATTTCTAATAAGCATGCTCCAGTTCAACCAAATGTTTTTGCATGGGCCTGACCTGCTTTTAACCCTTTTATCAGAAGACCTCACGGTTGCCAGATGTTTCGCTGCAAGAGCGCCCACATGTTATTTCTGGTCGTTCGCGGGAAAATCTGTTCATGGGAGAGAGAGAGACACACACACACCGCACCAGTTGACTCAAATCTGTGCTGACTCACTTCCTGCACCTGAATGCAACACAGTTCTTCATTTTATTTTGGTAATATTTAAAACTGTTCATCCATTAGATCCCCTCCAATAAATTCACTGATCATCAAACATGGCACTTTGTCACTAATAGTCAAACACTCATGACCTCTGAGCTCTATTTTTTTTTTCTTCTTTTTGTTCTTTATTGCCCATTTCACTAGTTAAAAAAGAAAACAACAAAAATGTCCACGCGTGGGCTCCAACCCCCGACCTTTGGGATAACAGACAGACACACTAACCACTGGAGTGAGTAAGAATCCTTCAAAGATTCCTGGATCCAGATGGTTCCGGAACACTAAAGACATTTAATCATCTGGTCCATTTTCAGCATTTCCTGAACATATTTTGCAATTTTGCAAACATAACCTCCTTGGTGCAGGTAATAATTGCAGCGTCTATGTCAAGAGCAAAGTGGCAGTGTGATGTGTAACCGTTCATTCATTCCTTCATTCATTCATTCATTCATTTGTCTTCTTCTAGCTTATTCCGTGACTGTCACGGAATAAGCTAGAAGAAGACCACGATCTAGAAGCTAGAAGAAGAACACGAAAAGGAACAAGAAAGCAAGGTCAAGAGTTTCTGACTGAGGACAATATGTTAAAGGCCACATTGCAAAGACATTTTTTTTCATGAATTATTTCCATCTCATCTTATTTAGCTGCAATTCAAAGTGTTTAAAAATCTGGACGTGTTTGCTCAGGCAATATTCCGGTTCACAACCACTTTGCTCTGACAGATTTCCCGTGCAGTGTGAAAATATCAGCGTTTTGTGCTGTTGGGATAAACCACAAAGTGTATTTGTAGTAACCTGGATCTATCTGTTATGCTCAGCTTCATTATTAATTCCTGATACCAGTGAAATTCCTCTGGAATCGTGTGAAAGTTTCGACATCACACCAGCAGAGTCTGGGCTCTTAATGAAGTGTTTTGGGAAAAGCTTTCGTGGTGCAGTAATAGAAGCTCTGCCGTGACCAAAGCGCCTTTATATTCACACTCACCAACAGCTCGGCACTCTTCTGAGGTTTAGAAGAGGAGATGTCAGCAGAATCTCCTCGCATTTATGCAGGCGGGAGGAAGAGCGAGTGGCAGGAGGGAGGGACGGCACACGGAGCAACTGTGCCTCTGACAGACAGTGTTGAGGCTAGTTTCCGGTTCTCAAAGGGAGCCCGCTTGTCTTTTGAAGAGGCAGAGACTGCGGGGTAGCAAAGTTAGACGCAGAACCCAACTACTAAAGGAAAGTTAATCGCCCGGGCCTCCCTCAGTCGAGCAGAAGAGAGCAGAGAGAAAGTTGGAGGGATGTGGTAAAGGTCCATTAGCATTCCGGGCGCTCAACCTGCCACTGACAGCTGACACTGACCCAGTGTCCAAGGTGAGCAGGAGACATGGCACAGGAAGCAGCAACCCCCCCGGGACAAACCACACTGTGTTTATGCTGTTCTCGGTTTCCTTTGTGGTTGCAGTTGAGTGGATTCTAAATGTCACAGTCCTGTGACACATGTAGATGACTTTGAGCCCGTTTCATCGCCACCTGCACCTTTCTTTTTCAGAGGACGACAGATGTGGGGGGAAAAAAAAGGAAGACAAATTGTGTGTGTGTGTGTGTGTGTGTGTGTGTGTGTGTATGTGCATTTAAAGTTCAACACAGCAGCTAACCTGATTGCGTCCATGTATGATTTGTGTTGGTAACGAATGACTGTCAGGTTTCATATGGACGTTTTCTTGATTATATTCCGGAATAGTCAGTGCTGGAACCCGCCGGTGGCTTCCAGCACTTATTCCTACGTAGCTCCAAGATGTCTCTGGGGATGTTGGGGTGTGTGGAGGCCTTCTGTGCCAATTGTCGGACAGCAAATGATCCCAGACCTTTCAGCTTACGACAGTGAACTGAGACCAACTGTAAAACACACAACAACTCATTTCAAAGACACTTTTCATGGTTTGACAAAAATACGACAGCTGAGGCTCCTGTTGTTCCTCTCTGGGCTAAAACACACTTTTTTATTCTGTTATTCTAATTCATTGCTTGAGTGAAACACAATCGTGCAGATATGATCAGAATGATGATGATTCCTCCAATTCAAATCCACCTTCACCCTTCATGGCGCAGGCATAATGGCAAAATATCACAATTTTTCCATCGCAGATGAGCCTTTGGCAGCTGATGGTGAACATCTGGGCCACAGCAGCAGGCGACTTCTACCTAAACAAAATAGCATGCAGCTAATTATGTTAGTACACAGATTCATATGGTTCCCATTGTAAACATATTGTCATTATCTCGCCGTATCCCTCGGAAACGCTCCGACTGGATGTGAGTGAGTGACTGCACTCGACACACAGCAGGGCGAGGCGAAGCGACGGCAGTGGAGGGAGAGAAACAGAACAACAACAACAAAAAGTTTTAACTGGTCTTCGTTGCTGGAGCTGAAGTGGTTTTATGAGACTGGATTCTCTCCCAAACAGCCCAAACTGAGGTCACAGGTTCGATTCCAGGGTTGTCCAGTGAATTTCTGACAAGACTAATCCTTTGTTCACCTCCTAAACTGAACTCTGTATATCACTCGGCTAAACACAAATGCCCCCCCCCCCTCCTT